>BLKR01005649.1:0-75354 GCA_011170035.1 Teleogryllus occipitalis | reverse complement strand
GTACTGCTCCGGCATTCACCTGGTGTTGATCGGAGAAACCACGGAAAAGTACCGATCAGAGCAGCCGGCCGGTAGAATTCTCCACGACTGAATTCGACCTAACTGAAAAGCTAGTGCAGAAAATCCGGCCGCCGTCAGGACTCGAATCTAGGACCTGCCGGTCAGAGGCGCTGCATTGACATCAGTTGATGCACTGAACTAGCGCTCCCGGTGTTTTAGTGGGGAAAATGGGTGTTAATATTGATAAATTTGGGAAGAAACTGTCAACTGACTGCTCCAAAAGACTGTCATGGGCCAGGTGTCCAATGATGTACTGCCACTCCTTAGCAATTTGTACAACCCCCACTTTTAACGCGCATCACTTCTCTAGATAGTTCCCTCGCACTACAGTGAGCTAGTTATCATGCTTGCAACCTTGACTGCCTAATGATATTCATTATTCAAACTTTTTTGTTTTAATTTATCTATATTTAATTTTATTACACCCTGAAGAAGAAGGCCAGTGACCTTCGAAACGTTGGTCTAAATAAATCTTAAATGAAAATTTAAAAATGTCTCCCTAAAAATTTCATAAGCCCTTACAAAAATTACACAAATATAAAAAGGCAGTCTCAAAACTTTTATAACAAATTTAACTTTGTAAAGAAAATGTTACCGCTTATCTTGGAAGAACTAGTTCAAACAGCGTTCTGGTTCTCTTGGTACTGTAATAGCCAGTGACGCTTAATTTATCCTAGTTTTTGTATTGCCAACAATATTGTTATTTTTAGTTAGAATATCATTATTCAGTGCCGTGTTTTCCCACATTAAATGTTATATTTTCAATACTAGACCGGTTTGAAATTATCAAGACATCACATACAATAAAAACATCGTCGTATATACACTGCTGCACACACACTGATAGAGTTATCCCATGTTTTTCACACCATGCTTTTGACGTGAACATAAACAGTATCTTCTAACATTAAACTCTACATGCCATGAAACACATGTAAAAATGTAAAACTGAAATACTCACTTTCTTTATTTACTGATCGATGTGCTAAATCATCTATTAAATTTTAGTCTATTGATTTTCTACTTTTACAGTTTTAGACTTCATCTAGAAAATTGGCATCTAGAATATAAATTTGCAAGTAAACTCAGTTTTGTCACCTGGCAAACGAATATATTAAGATACAGGGTAATGACCAGTTTCAAGTTACTGATACAGTACTATTGACATGTTCTACGTTTCTATCATGTAATTAAATATGTTTATTACAGTAATAAAAATTATCTAATGTCTGCATTAGAACTATTACGTTTTGTCTTCAATCTCTTAGGAAAATAATCAATTATCTCTTTCATAATATTGACACCTATCAAAGCGATAAGAAATGGCTCACTAATAACAGTACCATAGTGTAATCTTTCACTGGTTCGTTGTTCGTTGCTCGTTGTTCCACGATCTCGGGTTACATGTTTTGCAAGATTTTATGTTGCGTTTCATTAGTTTTGGGTAGTTTAATGTCATAAATATTCATTCACTTGGAAGGTCTTGGAGTTTTAATGAAAACAACCACTGTTTATTACAGAAGAAGTAAGTGCTGTACTAGAATTAATAGTGCGAAAATAATGAAACTATATGTGACAACATTCCAGAGAAGTCACAATCTTTTTTCTTACGGTGTTATTCAGACCATATCTGTAGATGTTAATAAAGTTATCTCTTTGCAAGGTTTAAGGTGTAGTCATTAACAACAGTGTAATCATTATATTGGTTGTTTTGATGTCAAAGTTATGTCTCAATATATTCACGAATTCTCAACTTTTTAGAATTAAAAACACATTCTGGTCAAAACGTATTTGTGTCTAAAACTTTTTGTGTACGTTTGATAAATACACACATTTTTTAGAGATATAAGAAAGTAAGATGATTGACTAATCGAAATTCGGGAGCCCCGCAAAAGAAAAATGCAAGAAATAGAGCGGTAAAGGGGAGTGAAAGTAAGAAACTGAAGATGTGATGATGAATGACAGAGGGGAAAAATCAGAGACAGTAAAGGTGTCCGAGAGAAGCTACGGAAGGAAATGAGGAAAGGGAGTTTTTATTCAGAAGAGACAAAAAAGGGGGGAGAAAATGTTATGAGACGAAAATGTGGATGAAGTATTCCGAATTCGGGTTTAATCTGATAGATTGATTGATTGATTGATTTTTTCGAGTTTCAGGGCACGTCAACTGCTTTGGTCATTAGTCCCGTTAGTGTAGTACATGCTTTTTCTCTCGGGAGATGGCGGTGATCTTCCCCCGCTTGATGGCGAGATTTGGCACCGACATACCGTCGGCTAGTGGGACTTTCCCCTAACCAGGACTCTCCCACCAGCGGGGCACCGCCCCAGCCGGGACAAGCTCTAAACTTCCGACCGGTCTTCCGGAATATGTGGTAGTGTAGTGTATGTTAGTGTAAGTTTGTGTGTAAAGGGAGAGGATAGGACAAGGAAGAGGAAGGAAATATTGCGCGCGGTCCGTGACCCGTTTGGTAGGGCTCCGGCATTCGACTGGTGTTGATCGAAGAAACCACGGAAAACTACCGATCAGAGCAGCCGGCCGCTAAAATTCTCCTTCAAACAGCGACGGAATTCAACCTAGCTCAATAGTTAGTGGGAATGGGATGGGGTGGGATGGGAAGAAGACAGTAGAAAAGGTGTTTAGAGAATTCAGAATTAGTGGAAAAGACAGAGCGAAATTCAGTCAGGAGATAAAGTGAAGGTCGAAAGGAGGAGAGGCGTAGGAGTAGAATAAGAGGGAGGGGGAGGGAGGGGGAGGGAGGGAGTCGAATCTGTTTGAGATACGGCTCGCAGAGGGCGCGGAGACGTCCTCGATGGCTGAGGCGCGGAGGGAGGCGTGAGGCGTAGCGACGCACGGGGGCGTTACCTACGACTCAATTCCCCGCGCGCCTCCATCCCCGGCCCCGCCCTAACTGCGCTTTACGAGGCACGCAAATTCCACGCGCGACGTCTAGAGCCTCCTGCGCCGCCGGGGGCCCGCCCCGCCCCTCCTCCACTCCTACTCTCCCACCCGGCCACCTGCCGCTCCCGCTCTCGCCTCCTCTCGCCACTCTGCACAATAGCCCCGCCCCTTTCGGGCCCTCGCCGTACTCCTCTGCCTCGCCCTGCCTCTCCCCGCTCCCGTCGCGCCTCTTCTTGACATGCCTCTCCTTGCCCCGCCCGGTCACCTCTCTCCACACCTTCCCCCTCTCCATCTAGCTCCGCCTTGCGTTGCCCCCCCTCCCTCCGCCCACCCTCGCCCCACTCTCTCACACTCTGTCCCTCCCCCTCTCTCTCACACTCTGTCCCTCCCCCTCTCTCTCACACTCTGTCCCTCCCCCTCTCTCTCTCTCACACTCTCTCTCATCCCTATCTCGCTCTCGTCCTTTTCCGTTCAACGTGTCGCAATTCCTCCCCCTTTCTCCAACCCAACCTTCGATGTGACGTACAGTGCTTACATTGTCCCATCCAACCCCACTATGTCCTATTCTGCTCCATCTTGCCCCGCCCCCTCCACGTCCCCTGCCCCGCCCACTGCCCCGCCCCCCGCCCCGCCCCTACCCCGCCCCCTTCCCCGCCCCTGCCCCGCCCCCTGTCCCGCCCCTGCCCCGCCACATCCCCTGCCCCACCCCTGCCCCACCCTTTGCCCCACCCTTTGCCCCCATCCTTCCGTATACGTCCTGATCCACCACCCTCTCTTTTCCTCCGACTTTCTCCTTCAATCCTCTGCCCTCCCCGTCCTTCTTTCCGCATTCTCCTCACCCCTTTGAACCCTGCCTCCCGTGCTGCGCTTCTTTCGCAACCCCCGATTCCCACGTCACGTGTCGCCCAGGCACAGTCTTCCAACGCCCGGCTCAGGCGCGTGCGCCGGGGCACGCGGAGGCAGAGGTTGCTGGCGCTCGGTGGCACATCGGCTTTCAGGGGCGCTTTGCACGTCCCGGGGCGACGTAAAGGAAAGAGGAGAGCAGTCAGAATGCAGGGCATTGCGCAGGGCTTGCGGAAGAATAAGGTTGAAGTATAAGGTTGATTATTTCGTGTTTCCGGGGGCTTCAACTGCTGTGAACATTACTCCCGTAAGTCTCATGGATGTTTTTAATGCCGAAAAGTGGCGTTTGTCTTTCCCTGCTGGATGGTGAGATGCGGTCCCGACCTATACGTCAGTTTGCGAGGTTTTCCTCATTCAGGTACATTCCAACAGCAAAATATCGCCCCAGGCGGAACAAGCTCTAAGCTCCCGTCTGGTTTCCTGATATGTGGTAATGTGGTGAATGTAAGTTAAGTATATTTGAGTAAGGGCTGAAGATAGGACAAGGAATAGGAAGGAATGATCGCGCACGATCCATATCCGGTTTGTTAAGGTACTTCTCCGGCATTCGCCTGGTATTGATCGGATAACTCACAGAAAACTACCAAACTATCCGTTTGTTCAGGTGACCCAGGTCACCAAGTAATTTCATCTCAGTCGGTGAAAGAACAAGGAAGTCTAAATGAATCGCTATTTCATTTACACACATTCAGACACTGAAACATTTATGATTTTATTCTGACGTATATCTGAATAAAACTATAGCCTTTGATCAACCCGAAATTGTTGATATATATTGTTAAGAACTTTGGATAACACACTTAGACCTTTTAAGTAATTATCTCCCATTCTCCAGCTTCTTCTGTATCATTTGCCACATTAATATTTCGATTACTTTGGTTGATGATCTCTTCCATCTTACTTAAACAAAACAAATATTTATTTTACATTTTTTCATGCTATGCTACAAAAAAGTTCTAATAACATCCCACACTAAGACAACCATCAACAAGGGGCACTGCTAAGGAAGTACCTGCCAAGCCGACGTCTTCCCTTGGACGAAGGCAGCCGTTATTCGCACTTCGCTTAACAGTAACCGGCGCGCGTCGTAAAGACCCATCGGGGAGATTAGTGGGCTGGCAAGGGATTGCGGGAAATCCCCGTTACGCACCGGAGAGTCCGCGTTTAGTGCGTCCGTAACGGAAGAGTCCGATAGGGGTCCCACACGCCATCCACGCGGCCCGCCGCGCTTCAGCTCCACTGTTCCTTCGTTATTTACTGGGAGCCACGAAACCATCAGGGATAATAATCATCAGACGTTAGGCACGATTGCACATATTACATACATTCCGAAATGCAAGAAATGCGTCATTTAATTAATCTTAGGGACAATCTTCATGGAACTACTTTCCTTGATAGACGCGATGATAGACTAATGCTATTTTATTGGGATGAATCTGCATTAAAATGGAATAATAGGATACATTTTTACAAAGCCATCCAAAGCTAAAAATTAGATATACTTCAGAACACGTGTCGGTGACTAGATGAAGGCCATATGTTCAGTTAATTGTACTGGAAACTGATCAAAAATCTATCCGACTCCGACCCGACCTTATCCACCTGTCCCAACCCGACCCGAGCTGACTCGACTCGACTTCTCCCGACCCGACCCGACCCGACCCGACCCGACCCGACTCGACTCGACTTTTCCCGACCCGACCCGACCCGCCCTGACCTGATTCGTCTCGACCTGACCTACCCTGACCTGACCTACCCTGACCTGTCGTGACGTGACCTGACGTGTCCTGACTTGACCCGACCCGACCCAAAGCGATTCAACCCGACTCGACTCGACCCGATCCGACCCATCCCGACTCGACCCGTCCCGGCTCGACCGTCCCGACTCGAGCTGTCCCGACGCGAACCGTCCCGTCCCGACCCGACCCGACCCGACCCGACCCGACCCGACCCGACCCGACCCGACCCGACCCGTCCCGACTCGCTCCGTCCCGTTCCGTTCCGTCCCGTCCCGACCCGATCCAACCCGACCCGACTTGACCCGACTTTTATTACGAGTAGACCGGACTCTCACTCGAACCAACTCTTGATTCCAACCAACTCGGATACGACCCGACTGTTGACGTCCTTGAGGGAGTTCACCGCCACCTTCCGCACTGTCGTGCCGGAGCGCCTCCGCTTCCCGCCGCGCAGCTGCCGCCTCCGCCGCTTGTCTCCTTGTTTACTGCCGTCGCCTCGGCCGTCGCGGCGCGTCGCGTCGCCGGGGCCGCCTTAGTAGTTGGCCCGCCAGCGACCGGCGCGCCACCTGCACCTGGGCGCCGCGGCGCCGGCAGACAGCAGGGCGGGCGCCGCCGCCGCGAGATTAATAGCGAGAGCGCGGGCTGGCAGGGACCACGCCCCTCCACGCCAGCGCCGACAGCCATGTGGTGATGGGGGTAGCGATGGTGGAGGTGCTGGTGGCGGTGACAAGGGCTGGGATGGGTATGAGTAGGGGGAGAATTTTGATGACCTAAAACATCAAAGTCATCACCGGAAATTATCAATAAAATGCTCTTATTTTTTTTAATTCCTTAAAAGGAAAGAAAAATGACCTAAAACATGCAATCAAAACCAGTTCGGTTGAACTACTCAAGCTGTTGGAGACATTAATGATGTAATTGAGGCTTCTGTTGCAAGTGAACTTAGCTTTCAAATGTTTGTTTTGGATTGTTCTTTACCAGAAAATCTTTGTCTGTAGTTATCACGAAATCGGCTGAATCCAATGACGCTGGCAGGCCTCACAGAAACGTTAGATTACATACCCACGATGGCTGGCATTACGACAAGCGAAGAAATCGAATAGGCTACCCAGTATCGGTATGCAGGAATTCTATAGGGAACATTTGTTGCAGCTTTCCAATATTATTTGTAGAAAGTACTATTAAATGATATTAAAATAGATGAAATCAGCAAAAAGTGCATTACAAATGACGTAAAATGGTAAAAAATTACTTATTAATCGAAATCAACGAAAAATGCAAAAAATTACTTTAAAATGAGTAATTTCATTTTGTCATAACATAAAATGAATTTCTAAACCAAACGTCATTTTTTCTAAAGTGAAAAGAAAAATGATATTTCGTTAAAATCCGCCCCCTAGTTATGAGGACCGTGCCGGTATCGAGGGCGGGTACGGGGTTAGGGAGGGCTGTACTGTGAGGTCCCTGGGCGGGAACGGTGGGTAGGATGGTGGAGGCTATGGTAGTGATGTTGACGACAGGGGCGGGGTGATGGTGACGGAGAACAGCTGGCGGGAACACAATTATCCATGCAAGCAGCAAAAATGTTTTGTAGTTGCTAATGTGTTGTTATTATTATTTTTTAATGGTAGTAATTGTTTTATGTCATTTGTTATATTTTTAAATGCAGACCAGAGGCAATCAGAGTTAAGT
The DNA here is from genome assembly GCA_011170035.1 of Teleogryllus occipitalis. Lineage (NCBI taxonomy): Eukaryota > Metazoa > Arthropoda > Insecta > Orthoptera > Gryllidae > Teleogryllus > Teleogryllus occipitalis. Next base: position 68,064 of record BLKR01005649.1, on the reverse strand, counting down.
TGAAGTTGGGAAATATAGTTTCTAAATTTAGAAAACCTGTATTGTTCTAGTTTATTTTTAACTTCATGAGTAAGGCGATTGAAGGTAGTACATTGGTTGTGAATTCGGCTATTTTGTATACTCTAGCCAATCTGAATTTCCCACTAAAGGCCCAATATGTATAGAAAGGTTAGTTTAAGTCACATTATTTGTTTTATCAAATTATGTTACTAGGTCTTAACATGTTTACTATAAGGTCGTGTGATTCGGTCTCGTGAGACAAGAGATGGAGACAGGTGTGCCAAGGTACGTAAGGCTGTGATTGTGTAAGAAAGCGCCAGAGTTTCAACGAAGCGATTACGAATAACGACGGTTTCGATTGTTTTTAATACATCCGGTAAGCATTGAAAGACAAAACTATCACTAAGGATTGTAATAGAATATTTCTAGTGATAAAATTTCTGAAATGTGAAACCTTTACTACTTACCTAAACAAAACTATTAGAAAAAATTACGTTGGTGTCCGTCATTGATTCCTTTCCATTGGTTGGCGACTGCTAAGTACAAATCCTTTGAAACTGAAAATATAATTATATTACTTGCACTAGAAATTATTGCTAATGCAGTGCATCTCTCCATTATACTACATTTAAAATATTTTTTATCGTAAATAAAACAAATGTTTCTGAAAATATTGGAGATTATTTTTTATAACATTAAAAACCTTTTTAACGACGTTTCAAAATATGTTCACATTATCAACACAATTTATTTAGTTAAAACTAATGGTCACACTATTAAATATTTAGCATTTTCCAATAACCGTAATGTGTGTTCAGTCACACATGCCCTGACATACATTGGTTTTGATAGAAACGTACTGCCTAATTTTCGCGTATTTATTAGAACCAGCGATATTTACAGTATGTGCTTGTTTTGGGAAGACTGTGCGTTTATGAAAAATAAAATTCAAAGAGCTATATTAAAAAATATTGAAATGGTATATTTATCTTTGTGCGCTCTGTACGATTTGTCTTTTCCGCTCGTCATGATAGACTAAAATATGTGTGTATTTTCGTTTAAAAACAACAAGTTACCTCAATATCTCGTAAGATACAAGTGATAAAACGTAAACGAATTCATACATCAATTATCTCCATTCCATCACGCACTTCTGTAAAAACTGCATTGTAATAACTTCAACCGTTCAAAAATTGCAGGAGAGGCTAAAGTTACGTGAGTCACTCTGTATAGCTCACTCGTGTCTGTGATCTTGTGGCATATATCCCTACCCACGACGTCATACTATCTACCTCTGTTACTCCCATGCACACTGCTCCCCATCCCCTGGCTAGTGCATCCTATACTCAGACGCTTAACCGCTCCGGTTTCCGGTCACCCACTACAGCGCACACGCAGTGTCAGGAAGGGTAAACGCCCGCCTCCAGAGCTAGCAATTGTAACCGCACGCGAAGTAATCCGAAAGCGATTTTCCTCTGCCTGGCATTTCTACTCTTGTTGTTTTGGCGGTCACGTGATCGCCCTCCGCGTCTTTGAAAGAGAGGGTGGCCGCTCACCTAACACATGGATGCTCTTGCGTCATTTGGGGTTACTCTACTCCTCCTTTTTTCTGCATCGCTGTTGGTACCCTGAAGTCGCCAGCATTCCAATGTCCGCTAGCACGTTCAGCATGACTGCCAACTGATGGCGTCGCTATAGTATAGCAGAAATTCATAAAAGAATGTGCCGGTTAAACGGTGTAATTTCGTAAACGTGTTCGTCTTGTTACTGCTCTCCTTTTGTACCAAACATTTTTACTGATACCAAAAAAATAATCTTTTACATATCGCAAGAAAGAATTGTATCCGTTTTCTTCTTGAAGTCGTAAATACCTTTTTTGCCTGTAAGCAAATGACAGAAAACAAATAAGAGCTATCGACTTTCTCAATCTACGAGGAAACAAAAAAGGCAAATATCAGCTGACGTAAGCGGTGGGAAATCTTCCAGATAAGTCGCAGTCTACGACGCCAGCGCTTCGGGTGGCCGTCACGCCAAGCCCCACGCTGCCCCTACCTCAGCCGCACAAGCTCGGAGATTGATGCGATCGTCTTTTTTTTCTCTCGCGGAGAAACTATCGCGCAGCTCTCGAACTTAGCAGAGTCGATATCATTAATCAGAATGAAGTTCTCTCGACGGAGTTCGGAAAAGAGGGTTGCCTGCTGCGTCATGGGTGCCCTTATAACTATCGGAAGGCTGTTGATTACTGTATCGATTGACTGAGTCCTCGCCGGTGTCCGGCGTGACTTGCTGGCTGAAGAAAACGGACAAACAGTCGCTCGCGTGCAATGAACTCAAGGGAATTGGTGGCAAATTATGTTATCTTTTTCTTGCTAGAGGTAACAAGTTCATTTTAAAAACAGCTTTTTTTAGTTGCGGGCTGTCAGATGGCTAAATATTTCAATGATCAATTGTTTTTTTTTATAATCTCACTGTACTTGGTCGTTTTTTGGTAGATGGCGTGAATTTGTCTTCGAAAAGCGTTTCCTTCTTCAATTATATGCCTTTAGTTGACTTTTACATGATAGAAATATAGGCGTATATACTCAATATTATTGCCATATATTTATCTTCTTCTAGAACGTTTGATTCCATAAATAGAAAGCTCGGAAAGAAAAGAGGGAAACACCAAAAACAGTTTTAATTCACATCATTAATTCAAAATAACCACCAGTCCTTCATTTTAATATCCTAATTTGATATCCTTATCATCCTTTAACATCCTTTGACATCCATTTGACATCCTTCAATAGCAGTAATCACCCGTATGTATGGTAATGTTTTCTGGGTCAGACTATAAGATAAGAAATGACTTATTGTTGCACAAAAATTGTTAAAATTCAACCTAAAATTATTTTAAACTCTATCTAAAGAGCTGAATATGAAGTATGTTATATTGTTCATTATTATTTTCCTCTAATTTACAACTAAAGATGTTATGAGACTGTTGATTATAAAGTCAACTCCGGATTGAAACAATTTCCTAAGGAGTAGATATAGGAGTATCGATGCCTCTAGAATACTTTGCGCAAAATGTGATGTTCCAAATATGTGCTGCTCAAAATGAAGCAAGTTTTATTATTATTGTTATTATTATTAATACTATTAATAAACTTTAAACATCTATTGGGTGGGACATTGAGAAAAATTAAACCTATAAATATTGAGAAATGATAAGTGCATCTAACTTTCACTTTCGTTTTAAATGTCCAGATCAATAAATAAAAAAGAAAATAAAGAAAAAAGAAACCTAAAGTCTCCAGAAAATTGTCGGCTAATGATTCAATAATAGTAATACACCAATGGTACCACTCAGAATGATCACTGAATGAAAAAAAACGAAGAAAAATATTGCCAATTTCAATAAAAACAATTTATTAAAAAAGAAACTGAGTAGTAAGGAAAAGCGATACACTTAAAACAAATTAACGATACACTTAAAATCTATCTAAAATTCCTAAAAACGAAGATTCTCAATTATTACAAATGAATTTTAATTATAACTAAACAAATTCTTACAATTTTGGGGTGTGCTACCTTCGTCATACGTCAGGCATAACAAAAAATATATTATAAATATATTCTTCGTTATGCATTCCTAACACAAAATACGAGTATAACTTTTGCTCACAATACAATTTTTTTCTTGTAATTCCCATTAGTCAACACAGCCTTTGTTCCTTCGTCGTCAGCCCTGCAGTCGATAATCACTGTCGTCAGGACAGAGAGGAAATTATAATTCCTACTATTTCAATTTTTATATTTCACTTTTAATTTGAAACTACTGTGTCAGTACTATTCATATTTTGTAATAATTTTACAGTGTTTTACATATTGCGAAATATGAGTACTAACAAGAAGTTATTAAATACTGTTTTTTCTGTCAGTCACAAATAACTGTACGTGATACGCAAAATTGGCAAGAATATTTCAATTCGTCACACCAAAATTAGTATTAGAGACGTGTTCAACTTGTCTAATAGAAAAATATTATTTTTATGGCATATGTTATTAATAATTTAATATTTAAATTACTTTAAGAAGATAAAATATTCTATAAAAAAATTGAAATCAATTTTTTTAAAGTAAGTAATATAACTTCAAAATATAACTTAAACGCAATATAAATAAAAAACCTAGTGTTTGAAGTTAGATGTAGCAAATGAAAACAAAAGAAAACGAATAGTATCCATTTGCTTTCGCGAAAGATCTCCGCCGGTCCGGAAAATCCGTTGCTCTGCTTTCCTACGGACAAAGAGAGTAAGCGACACTCCTCCTAACCCTCTATCCTCTTCTAGCCTTCTGTGGTACGAAGAGGGTTTTAAAAGCCTTTCTATCCACAAGGTCGACAAAAAGCGATAGGCTTTCCCACTCAATTACTCGACAGCAGAAGTCGTTTGATGCTGCGTACGCAACGCTCTGAAAGCACCACTTCCGAAAATATACAGTGGTGCCCCTACGATAAGAAGAAAAAATACCTCATTTTCGGTATGTCGGTGTTACGTCGAGTGAATGGTATAATTAAATATATAATGTACAATTCTTGCACTAATGTTGTGCATTAAATAAAGAAAATTGCAAATTTCAATTAGAACTATTTATTCATCCAAAATCCAAATACGAAAGTTGCTCGTAGCAGCGTTTGTAGCAACTCTGGGCTTGAGGCGCTGCGATGTTTCGTGGTACCGCCGTGCGGGTGCCACAACTAATAATGTGTATTATTTTATTCTTATGTATTGATGAAGAAATCAAATTAAAATATCAGACATTCTGTCTGTATTCATTTTTATTGTATCATTTTTCATTTTAGGGAACACGGAGTTATCATAGCTATCCCAAAAATATTATTTTGTGTAATCTTAAAGTAAATGTTGCAATATTAAAATATTGCTAATTTCTATTTGATGAAAAGTGTTTAATTTTGATCTGTATAATTTTTTATTCATGAAATAGTGATGCAATTTTAGAAAATCAATCATCACGGCAAGAAAATTCCCAAGATAAAACATTTAGAATGGAGACCTTCAATGCGATTAATTAATTTGCTGATAACAGTAAGGGATTTTGAAGTTGGTTTTAATAGCCTTCGGGTTTCATTCCGTTACGAAACACACACATTCACCTGCGGTACAAGATGCTCTTCATGATGTTGGATTCTTCAGTATACAGGGATGAAATAGTATGAAAATATTATTGTGGCACTATAATACATAATATTCAAAGGACCCCTTAAACACATAAAGGCAAACTGATTGAAAGCATACAAAAATAATAGTTACACAATCCATTGGGCCTTCATTGTGCCTAATGTTAAATAGTTGGAAACACATTCAAATATCCGATAATATAGACGAGTAGCAATCGAATACAAAATGTGATTTGAAAGGAGATGCTCCACCTTTCTGAATCTCATATCTGACATTTCTCCATACGCTGACAATAACACATTAACCACCACCATTACCACCAACACTACCACCATCATCACCATCATCATCATCATCATCACCATCACCATCACCATCACCATCACCCCCACATTTCAGGAGTGGCAACCACTTCAATCTATACAACCACCAACAATTTGCAAACTACCGGCAACCCTCCCCGTCTTGTGATTATCTGTGATGCCCGCTCGCCTCTCCGATCTGTAATGCCCACTCTCTAATTAATTGGTTGTTTTATTAAAGATTCCTGGCGCGTCAACTACTAAGATTATTAGTTCAGAAAGCATAGTGCATGATTTTATCGCGGGAGGTGGCGATGATCTTCCCCACTGATTGGCGGGATCTCCGACCAGCGTGGTACCTCCACAGTCGGGACAAGCTTTAAGCTCTCGTCTGGTCTCCTGACACACATAATAGTGTAATGCATGTATGTGTAATTGTGTGGATGTAAGGGGCAAATAAAGGACCAGACGAAGGAAAGATCGCTCGCGACCTATGGCCCGTGTGTTAGGGTACTGCTCCGGCATTCGCCTGGTGCTAATCGGAGAACTCACGGAAAAACTACCAGTCAGAGCAGCCCTCCGCTAAATTTTTTCTCCATAAAATGCTAAATTCGACCCATTTGACAAGCTAGTGTCGAAAATCCTGCCACCGTTGGGACTCTCTAATCCTAGAACTTCCCGGTCAGAGGTATTGCAGTGATATCAATTGACCCGCTCATTTTGCTCCGCCCACTGCTTCTGTTCTTTCTCCTGCGCCTTTCTTTCCGCTCAGTTCGCTTTTTCGCTCCCATCCTCCTTCCACTCTGCACTTCCCTCCCGGTTCCACCCACTCAATCCGCCCCCCCTCGGCACTCGGTGACGTCCGGCAACAATGCCGTTCAAATGCATTGGGGGTTCTTTTGAATCCATTATTGGCAAAGTTAATTTCGCAGCTTGCTCCTCGGTTTAGAAGAAGGTTCGAACCATCACAAATAATAAATAGCCTGTCCAGGAACGAACAACGCTCTAGTGGGCTTAATCAAGACCTAGTATTCAGGAGGTTCGACACTTTTTTGTCGATGGTATAAAATTTGCAACTTAAGACATAAAAGGTGCGAAGAAATGATTAATTTGACAGTTCCATCATTGGGACACCAGGAAAAAGTAGGTTAACTAAATATTTAAGAAAGACATTTGGGGGGAAAAGTTGAATCCCAACTAGTTTATTTTGTATTGTTGACCGCTTATATGTATTCGTACCAAATTTGAGATCAATCATTCCAATGATTACTTTATATTATTCTCGCCCATACAAACATACATATTTTCACTCTTATATGAAAAATATGATTAGTATTTCCTAGCACTATCTCATCCATTTGCCTATATTATATTACGCTAAGATACACCCTGCGATCATCTCGACTCTCTCAAAAATTGATTGAGATTGTCCTAATGATATTTCTTCTAATAGAGTTTTGTGAAATATTCAAAATTCCTGACACACTTCGTAAATACAATTTCTCTAATGTGTGAGAAATTAGGCCCATGTTCTGTTTGTTCTGAATCATTAGTGGCGAAAAAAATATTTTCGATAATTAGGACAATCTCTTGTGCTGCAACTCGTGAAATCATTTGCGGACGGCCGCGGAATGAGATCCATAGATACTACTAATGGAGAAGGCTTACGAGACTGGTTTATTTATGTTGCAATATTCCTAAACATACATTGTGAGATTTACTTTAAAATATTGATCTAGTGCACCCGCTTCGCACATGGATAATGCGGGTTGCAGACACGTTGGCTTATAGGCGCGGCGCTCACGACTGGTTTTGATTGTGATCAAAGCGACGTGACTTTCTGCTCTCATCTACCGTCACCTGCCCTCATCTCCATCGCCTACGACCTACCTTCACCCTCCTCCTTTGCTATATGGCCTCTCCCGCCACCAGCTACGTTCACCCACCCTACCACCCCCGCCTTCTCTCGAACACACCCAGTCTCGCCGTCCATTTTGCTTCCTCGTGCACTTGCGCCCGCCCCCACCAACTTTCGCCCCCCTCCTCCTCCACCCTCGCCCCCCCTGCACTCACCCTCCTGATCCGACTTCATCTACTCTCTCCCATTGCCAGGTGCCTCACATCTCTCTCTCATGGGCCATCCCCCGCCCTCTCACATTTGCGCCCGTCGCCATTGATTGTCCCTCCCTCTCTTTCTGTGTCTCTCAATGTCTTTCTCGATGCCTCACTCTCTCTGCTCTCTCTCTATATATGTTTTCTCTGTCTGTCTTTGTATCTCTCTTCATCTCTCCCTGCTTCTCTCACTACCTCTCTCTCTCTGCCTCTCTCTCTGATTCTCTCTCTGCCTATCTCTCTGCCTCTCTGTGCCTCTCTCTCTGCCTCTCTCCCTCTGCCTCTCTCTCTCTACCTCTCTCTCTCTGCCTCTCTCTCTCTGATTCTCTCTGTCTCTCTTTGCCTATCTCTCTGCTTCTCTGTGCCTCTCTATCTGCCTCTCTCCCTGCCTCTCTCTCTCTCTCTCTCTCTGCCTCTCTGTACCTCTCTCTATCTAGCCCCTCTCTCTCTCTCTCTCTCTACCTCGCCTGCTCTCACCCTTCTCCGCCCTCATCCCATCTTTCCTCTCCCACCACTAACCACCTTCACCCACCCTCCTTCGTCCTCCACCTTCCCACCCCCTTAACTCCGACTTCACCCGTCCTCACGACCTCATCAAACGCCTTCACCCGGCCTCACTATCCCCACCCGCCTCACCAAACCGCCCCAGGGCGATTTCGTTCGTACGCGTTTCACCTGCACTCACCTGTCCTCACCCAGCGCCAAATGGCCTCCGACCGCCCGTGCAATTGGCACCCATCAATAACCCGGTGGGGCGGAGTGCGGCGTTTGATGTGCTCGCCGCCCAATGACGAGAATTTCCTCTTTTTCAGGCGGTCGGAAAAGCCTCTTTGCGCCGCGCTGTGTGATGTGCAGCGGGTAGCGCGTGGTGATGGAAGGGAAGGGTAGGGGTGACGACTTCGTAGCAAATGTCGTTTCAATAGAGCCTCGTGCTTTTGATACACTTTGTAGGATTTATATGCGCCAGCAGCGTTGGGAAAATAATCGTGAACGAGTGAAAGTGATAAATAGCCGGCTCCCAGCGCCGGTTCGTTCTGAAAGATGCTTATTATTTTGGATATTTGACCTTTTAATGTTGGTGCCGTAAAGTTGTAGTTATGGCTTCGTTTTCTGAATAACCGATGTAGCTGAGTAATCGGCTTTCTGCGTGGACTGTACAAGCGGGGCTGCTGGACGGGTAAGGAAGAAAAAAATGTGCCAATTAAGTGCTAATTAGGGAACATTAGGACATAAGAGCACCCTTAATTACGATACGCGATGATAAGCGGCATTTGATTGGGCTCGCGTGGCAGGGGGCACGTGACCTGCTTCTGTCGGCTTCCCCTGGAACCTCTCCCCCCTCCCCATCCACCCCACCTCCCGAGTGGTAGCCCTTCAGCGCATCCTGTAGGGGCCACACCCCCTTACGCTCTCGACATGCTCCTCCACACGCTCTGACACACGCTCTTCACACCCGCTGGAGGGAGTATGTTCCCTCACCGCACGTTCTTCCCCGTTTTCTTTTGACGATATTACGTACACATGCAGAAATTTCTACATTACTTTAATGAAATGTAGATTAAAGTAATTATCATGAAAGCATAATAAATTGAATGTACACATGCACACTAGGATGCAATAATAAAGCTTTATGGTTATATCTGGAATGAATGAATAAATGAATGAATGAATGAATGAATGAATGAATGAACTAATGAATGAATGAATGAATGAATGAACTAACGAACGATGAATGCAAGAATGAATGAGTGATCTTAATCGACTGGTGATTATGAACATACTAGCTGAAGTACCCCGTGCCGGCGTATATATCACAATAATTTATTAGACAGGAAGAGGTATTTCATCTAGTCCCCCTTACCGGAGGAGTCTTCTTGTATCTGTTCTATTTTATCCCCGCTCCGTCTTGCTGAACCTCTCTCTCTGATTTGCTCCCACTTAAAAATACTATACTCACTATCTCACTTACAAATGTTAATATTTTTTACCTAATACCTGTTCCCTCCCCAAACCTTCACTCACTTTATAACTAAAAGCAAGCAAATCCAAATTAAAACATAATAAAATACAAGTACTCGCATATTTTTGTGGAACTTACCTTCAATCAGTTGCCACATTGTAATACATTCTTTTTCATATTTTTTCTTATCGCGTATTTATAAAGATAAGTTTGAAATTAATCTTTGACCCCATGCCGAGGCAATTTTAATATAAATATAAATAACGTGCTTTTAATTGAATAGAGTACGTGTTTAAGGGTCCTTGATAAATAGTAGCAGACGAAAAGGTGCCATTAACCATGTAGACAATTATAATATCTCCAAAACTTGGAGATTACTAGACATCGGATGTTGAGGGAAATGCCTATTTTTTTCTAGAGAACTTATTTAAAGGCTGATAATATATGTCCACGAATCGTGACAAATGATGACATTTGACGGAACTTTATAATGCTTATTTTTGCTTATTTTAGCATAAATGCCTATATTTTGCATAAATACCTTTTTTAAGGCTTTTTTGCCTTTTATTTATTATATTTATATACAATACTAAGATATCGGAAAATCGGCGATGGTCCAACGTGACCAATCATTACGAAACCTTCAATTAACGTCTTCAAATTTAAAATTACGAGAGAATTCCTGAAAGTATACCAACTGATTTTTCTCCATTTCCCTATTTCACAAATACTAGCCATGATCTGAGGACATGGACGATTGATAATACGCCGAGGGAACTGACGTTTTAAGTGGAAATAAATATAAATTCCCAGAAGGTTGCAGTGTTGCTAGTGTTGGACTGCTAAAATATATGCCAGTCACCGTTTAGATATCCTTCTCCGCATTCAAACTGATTTTGTCCCCCAGTCGTCGCAAATTTGAAATTGTGATCCTTGAAAAGTTACCGGTAATATGTAAATATTGCTGGTTAATGGAAACTGTTAAGAATAAAATGTAGAAGAGTTGTAAATATGTAAATATATTTTTACATTAAAATATACGAACTGGTTTTGTGCATTTAAGTTAAAAAAATAATATAGACAAAAATTACAATTTTTCATTTTATTGTGTATGTAACTTATGACAGTGCCTTTTCTCTCCTTATTCTTGACTTTTTCGGTGCCTTTTTAGGCGCCTAAAAGACGAGTTTTTAGTGCCTAAACATCCGATGTCTAGAGATTACACTGCGGATGCCCGCTTGACCAAATTTTGTTCTGTTATCTAAAAAATATATTTTGTTGTATTTTCAACTGCGTGCAGTGTTGACACGCATTCACTTCCTTCCATTTCTCATTATTCTTTTACTTTATTTATACTTCTTCTTACCAAACTTACTCTCATCAATTTAAATAATTATTTATTCACAGTCCAAAGTTCAGTTTTATCCACTATAACAAAACACTTCCCTACAATGATTCATTCATCTGTCAGAGGTTTATGTTAACACGTAAATCATTCATAATAAATATCACTTTCACTTGCGCAACTCGCAAATTTTCGTAATAATCATTCTTAATGTAATACAACGGAACCAGTAAATATTTCAAGTAGAACATATGTGTACATTCATAGCTTTTTACGGCAATATCAAACATCAGTCATCAAAATGTTTTTCAAACATTTCATTTATTAATAAGTATACTTCTCTCTTGTACACTAAATACATTCACGTCTAGACGCAATTAAAATCAATTACCGAGTTACTCTTATAAATGGAGAGAAGAAAAACAGTCAGAATAATTCTTAAATATAAACATTTGGGATTAGACAATTGACGGTAAAAATCAACAGACTATTCTCACATATCCTACAAATATGCAACTGTGCATTGATGAACTCACTTGTAGTCCTCTCATCCTCTGGAGGTGCGCAGCTAAACAATTCAACATTGATGCGCTCTTGAATCTGTGATATAAATCTAGGCGAAAAATGTCCAGAAATGTAATTATTTTGTTAATATATTAAAAGAAGAAATAAAAGAGGTAATCTTCGTCAACATATTATTTTTTTAAGATAGCCGGCTTTTGACGGCTTTGCCGTCATCGTCAGTCTACAAGGTACAGAAAAAATATAACAAAATTACAAATAAAATACAAAATAAGATAGGAAATTAAATTACAATTAATAGATACATTTTAATTTTAGTTACAGATAGCAGATAAAATTACGAAAATTGAAATGCAGCGGGAGGATTAGTAGCAGTTCAAATAAAACATTATAAAATACCAATAAAGACAATACGCATAACAATTCAAAAGCTTTCTAAGTCGCTATTTGACAGATAAGATCCCATTTTTAATTTTATAACAATAGTTTTTATGTGATAGTTCTAGGGTATTATATTCGAAATTACACAAGTACTACTAATATTTTAAGAACAGTGCACCTAGAATTATTTAAAGACAATATTGAGGAGTGAATTGAATTTAGATAAAATCTCTAGATTCAATATTGAAGGTTTAGGAGAAATTAGAAAAAACAATTTTTGTGCAATATTCAAAATATCGTGTGTTCAATTAAAATTAGATCCGTGTCGTAGTATTAGCAAACTTTAGTATAGTTGAGAAGGAAAATTAAAATTCACGTGTATTTTTTGTTTAAATTGTCAGGATTTCACTTAAATTTTCATTTAAACTACAAATACTTTTACAAAAAACATGATATTATTTAAAGAACAGATTTTGTTAAGAAACATTTTCATCGCCAATAATGTAGTTATAATAAGTAGGCCTTTGAAAATATTTTTCACTTTTGCAATTTTAAACAGTTGAGGTTTCACTGAAAATCGTACCATTTTTATAAGATTACTTTGTTAATAGAGCAAGACTTTGATGCAATTTTTGAGACAGGTTCTAAAATGTCCTGGGTGCTTTGTTTAAAGTGCCCCCAAAGTTTTAAACAAATACTTTCAATTGGGAAGTGATTCATTCAAATCAGCAAGAACAACATTCATTTTGGTGGATATACTGAGTTCGATTTTAGGCATTAGTGTTGTTTAAAAGCAGACATACAGACAATCAACCAGGCGTTAGAAGAAAAATGAACCTTTTTGTATCAAGAATCACCAAAAAGTGGATTTTTACTGCACTACGTATTTAAGTAAAACGCATTTTATCGGTTTCAAGATCTCTCAAAATACATATTTCCAGTGCGCCAGTTCCATCGAGAGTTGCAGAATTGCATAGTTTTTTCTAAGTACAAAGAAGATGCGAAAAAGCAAAAAACTACACCAGCGTATTCTATGTAATGTGTCAGACAAATATTTGTCATTGTGATGAGAAATACTAGTGCACAGTTAGTGCACAGCAATTTGCCTCTTTTTACAATTTATCTTGTTATATAACAAATTCGCTTGTTCTTCTGGCTACTGCGTGTCAAATCTGTGAGCGGCAGCTGCTTATCACCGGAGAGAAAATTTACTTTTAGCGGATACAATTTTCGAAAATCGTAAATTGTGTGAATTGATGTAAGTGGGGTGCGAATCAGAACAACTATGAATCGATACAGAGCCCTTGGCCTCATTATTGGGAACAGAGGAGTGAGCTGTGCAAGTCGTATTCGACAAAATTATAAAATTTAAAAAAAGGCTTTCTATAGAGCGAGAACTGGTAAATAAATTATATATTCATCATACTAAGATTAACATGATAGTGTGTGTAGTTTACATCTGAAATGACTCGGTCTGTACTTTTTATGAAAGCACAACGGAGATAGTTTGAAAAGTGGATGTCAAAAATTTGGCGAAATGTAAAAGTTCTTATGTGATGGACGTGATATGTTGAAGGGTGCATAATTGCGTTTCATAATGAAGTTTGTGCAGCAGAAAATTGCGTGAGTGATCAAAGAGAAAGACTGTTTATTTGCATATTGTATTTCGTTCTCATTACGTTTGGCCGAGGCAATGTCAGAACATTGTAGTTTCAGGAAAATATGAAAAGTGCATTTACAAAATTGTTATGACAATCAAATTTCATTATGGATAAAGTCCATTACGCAAAACTTTCTTGCTGGTACCATTGCTTGAAAAAGTGCATGGTAACTGTTCTATTGAACTTCTTTTAGTTTATATTGTTGGATGAAGTGCGGAAAATATGATTTTCATCAATCTTTTTAAATTGAGTACCATGCTGGCTATAAAACACGAAAGGGAAAATATTTTTGTTACATATTTACCCCAACACTCGTTTGGCCTATAACATTCTGTTGTATGGAAACTAGGTCACTGTCTCAAAATTACATACTGTCTATTAGGATAATGGATCACGGGATCGGTCAATTAATGAATTACATTAGTTTGCCAACGTTTCGGAATATTTAATTCCTTCATCAGGGCTAACAAACAAAAAAACACAATCACAATAAATAAGGACAAACTCTTCTGAACAACAACATAAAAAAAACATGAATGAACATACATGTAGAAAAATAATTACACAGATAACTAAATAAATACATTATATACTGTTTATCTGAGTCAAGGTCATATAAAGGATACACACCTTACTAATACATATACTGGTCAAACATAACGTTCCTCCACAGCACAACTCCAATACAGAGTTGCTGAAGCACCCACGTCCATAGCAGGTCCGACCATGGCCACAGCCCGAAAGAAAGTGAATGAAAAACCAGTGTATTGTCAGGACCACGTGCTAAGCAACTCCATACCGAAACCATGCGTATCCGGTTTCATTATCATTATTCATTTATTATTTATTTACCCTTTTTTAAAATTTTGTATCTTTTCCTCCGAACACGTGTTACGGAAAAACAATTGTTAACAATTATTTGTATACTATATTATTAATAAGGTACCCTTAATAGATATCTTGAGTATTGAGAGAAAATGTAAATCATAGTATATTACGTACTTCCGGTGAATGTGTGTTGATAATTGAAATGTGTGTTGAAATTGATACTGTCTATTGCGCACTTGAAAAAAGGACATAATCTAATGCATACTAGTGCATTGGAGAAAATAAATAATTTTTATTTTTTCTTTGAAATTAATCTTCATTTCTTACATTTGACAGAGTTTACATCTAATTGTACATGACTTAAAACATGTCTTCTACAGTTGAATGAATTGCAGTTATTGTTACGGTAATTAGGTTTGCTTCCGGTTTTCTCAGTAGCGGTGGCAAATATACTACAGAATTTCTCAAATGCGAGTGACGGGCGGTGACTTCATTGCATTGTTTTACACTTAGAAGTTTATTTGCACATTTTCCCGTTGTCGCATTTATCCCCATTCGCCTTACCTATTTTTTTATTGTAGAGTTTTGTGTGTTCTAGCACATTTCCTCCAATTCTTTGCCCTCAATTTACACTGCTCATCACAGTTTTTAGGACTACAGCTAACTTATCAGAAACTTATATTGTACGACGTGCCCCTCTCAATAGTGTTTTGTTTGTTGTGTATTTCTAGCAATGACACGTGCCCTTGACTGACTTGTCGCTTGTAGAACAGAATTGTTTACATAGCTCTGGTTTCCTATCAAAGAAACGAATTTGGGGTATCGCTCTTCCAAGAGTAAGGGCACACCTTCAATCCGTTACCGTTTATTTTCGGTGAACCACCCGCCAATTGCTTCTCAAAAAAAAAACAATGTTTATTTTTATGATTTTTTATATTCACCTTATATTTTTTATTCCTTTATTTTACGTCCTTATTTGTTTGTAGACAGTCAACTTATTATTCATTATTACATCAAAAGACTAAGTCTAGTTCTAAAGACAAGTTCTAAATTTGTATACAAGTTCAAAATACTTTTTTTTATTGTTTCATATTGTTATTCAACGTTTCGGAAACACTATTTCCCCTTTTTCAGTTGTCTATAAAGATGTGATTATCAATTAATATGAAATCTATTTTTAAAATACTTGTATTAAAAAAATTGTAACAACATTATTTCCAGTAAAAGTTACGATGTAATATTTCTTTTGAGCAACACAAGTACGAATCAACCATAAAAACATGCATTGCTTTGTTAACGTGATAAAAGTTTGCAAGGTATCGGTTGCGCACTGTAATGTGAATCCTCATTCTGCAATGGCTGGCGGCGCTAGCCGAATTCGTTTGCTACGCTCCTTGAAGTCACGAAGGTTAAGCGAATTCGAGACTCGCGGGTTCCTGTTTGGGTGACCGGCTAGGAACCCCGGGATCTAACGGCGTCGAGCCCCTGGCCGAAGGGATAAAAGGCACTGACTGACTGCGACGTGACGAGACTTGACAAACATAGTAATTATTCAGTATAATAATTTCTCAGTAATGGAGGATTACTCCAAAAGAATGCGCCCATCGCCCAACAAGGGTTAAGAGACGCGTTGCACCAACAACGACGCAACGAATTAAAAAAATGCCTCGCATTGTAAATCCTCGTGCTCACTGAAGACACATTTTCATCAGCGCCCTGCCCTGAAATGCTTTCCAGTGGCGGAGTTCTCTGTTTCAACGGCGGTGCGTCATTAGAAAAGAGAATAAGGTTGTAAAAATCACTTAGACTTGTTTTTATCGCATAGACTGTGTTGTCATAGATATATAGACATCGATATATTGTGGTCTGGTTCGTTTCTCTTATTGTGTAATTTTTTTTATTTTGATGTTTATTGTTTCTGATATTATTCTCGCTGCTTTTCTTGGTTCACTGTATAAAGGTTTTGCATTTATTAAAGCCAATTTTGCGTAAGTTTTCTATTTTGTGCTTTGATATGGAGTTTTGTCTATATTATTACTATTATTATATCAATAAGTTAATTTATTCTTGTTTGCATTGTCTTTTTTGTTCGTCCCGTGTATTTCAAGTTACAATCCGCACATCCAATTTTACATACTACACATTCTTTATCTGCAAATTCGGTTTTGTCTCCGATTTTTTATAACTTTTTGTTTATTTTTCGTCCGGTTTACTGGTTTTAGGTCTGTATTTTTATTTATTCATTTACTAACTTGTATTAACCAAACGTAAAACCAATGAACGTATTAACCAAATGTAAAACAAACCAATTCTTTTTATTTGTTTTTTCAACTCGTACTTCCAAGTTATCGTTAAATTTGTTTTAGCATTATTTTTAATACATATTCTGATATATTTGACATGGTAATTGTAAAGTTCCAAAATATGTTGTAATATATTTACAGTTTTTTTTGTTCAGATACTTATAAGGCTGTCTCTGTCAGAGATCCCTATTTTATGTAATGTGTGTTGAGCTAAAATTTAACGAATGTCCAATATTTATTGCTTTTCTAAGCTGATTTGTGGATAATTTATCCACAATTTCTCTCTTAATGGCGATATCAAGGAAATTAATAATCTTATCTACTTAATTTCAACTGTAAACTTAATTTTATTGTTGTGATAATTAAACCTTCCCACTGTTTCGTGTACTTTATCTAAATGGATGACCATTTCGTCAACATAACGTTTATAAAAAGAATGCCTCCTCTGAAACCAAATGTCAGTTAACCTCAGGAATTTTTGTCCGATTCCCCTTGACCTATTGATCAAATAATGAGATGGTAGTTCGCTTTTCTGCTGAATGGTAAATGTTGCTTCATTTCTCAAAGTCAGTTTTTATTAGAAATTATTTTTATCATTAATAAATAAATCATCGAATATAACTCTTAAAAAATAACATTGAGTAAATGCAGGAAATAATGAAAATGATCATTAGGAGAAATTTTGCGAACATTTATGCTAGTTAATTTGAAAATAATTGTTTTCTTCGTAAATGATGCAACGAGTACATTGCGTTTTATCTACTTGTATGGCAAAAACATAGCCTTTCCTTATGACAGATATAAACTGTAAATTTACATGTTTTTCTGTAATACATCATTTTCACCTAAGTGGTCAAACCTCTCCGATAAATTCAATAGGGGCTTATGTAGCAAATTTATTATAGAAAAATAATATCAAGGGATTGGTAGCATTTGATAAAATTCTGACCATGAGTAATGAACATTTGCTATTCTCGATTACAAGAGTTGACTACAGTTGTATTGACTTTGATTGTACGAAAAAATCACATAAACAACTGAACGCTGTATTTGTTCTCAGTTCCAGCCCATTTATCTCTACAATTTACCACATACACTGATTGTCACGTTTACCTCTCCCAGGTCATACATTACGTGGACATGATTAATTGTAGCACAATATACAGAAGAAATAATAATGAAACCTCTGATAGAAGTACACAGCTCGTTTTTCCTGTCATTAACAACTGATCGCAGCAAGGTTCCTGGTATAAGCAGCAAGGTTCCATCAATAAGCTCTTACACCTCGATATCGGTGAGCTTATTTAAAACGTTTGTCATTACCTGCATTTGGCAATTATGCTTAATATGAATGTTTCTTAAGTAGAATTACTTCAATAATGAAAGGTCAAAACAGCAGTTTTTATTAAATAATATATTTCATCCGTCTTATATTTGATCAAAACTTTTTTCTCAACGTTTCCCGCCCCTTTAATTAGATCAAAAATAATTTAATATGACGTAGTTTGAATTCAAATGTGTTTATGCAGGCACATCATGCTTTTAGAAACCATTTTCCTTAAAAGCTACATTCTAAGTCTTGTGTATTGTTTGAATAAATATTTCAACTGAAAGTAAAAAGGCTAAAAATGATGAAAATATTATACTTAATGTTATATTCCATTTGAACCTGTAATGTGCTATTAAATTCAATAATATACTGAAATATAGAGGATGTAAATATTAATGGCTTGAACATAATCTGTTCTTCAATACTAGCAGCAGTGGCATTGCTACAGATTGCGTCGTTCGGTAATGCTGGTCACTAGTCTTTTAGTTGTATTTTCTCATGATCGAATGTGCTACATTATTATTGATATTTACATTCATTATTTTATTAAACGTTATATTCAATTGATATTATTTCACATTGATTTTTTCTTTAAAATGATTAAGTAGTTCCTCAGTAAAATATTTAATAATTATATTGTTTACTTAAAAATCTGGTAATGATAGAGATTGGCTTAGTCTTTCTTGAACTCTTCTTTCACTTATTCTTCTTCTCATA
Source organism: Teleogryllus occipitalis (assembly GCA_011170035.1). Classification (NCBI taxonomy): domain Eukaryota; kingdom Metazoa; phylum Arthropoda; class Insecta; order Orthoptera; family Gryllidae; genus Teleogryllus; species Teleogryllus occipitalis. Next base: position 49,420 of record BLKR01005649.1, on the reverse strand, counting down.
CTTCTTCAACAAGTATTAAGCTTCAACCTGTTCTGGTGTACACATTTTCTTTGGTCTGCCCACATCTCTTCTTCCTTGTGGAATATACCTAAGAGCTAATGCCAACTATCTCTCATTTAGCGTTCTTTCCAAATATTCGCACTACTTTTTCTTATTAGTACGTATTCTTTAGAGTGTAGGTGTGATATTTAACTCTTCTCTTATATCCACACTCTTTTTATCTATGAGAGTGTATCCTAGAGTACTTCTTATACATTCCATTTCCGCCACCTAAATTCTACTTTTATCTGTTTCCAAGATTACTTTTGATTCATTTTCATATACAAGAACAGGAACAGCAATAGTATTTTTGAACTAGTTAGTTTCTTATTCTCTTATATCTGGACTAGCTCCTCAGTTTTGCCTCATCCTCCTCCCAGCTGCTATCTATTGGCCACTAAAATACCTACGACCATGCCTTCTCACAGGCCTACCTCTCCTCGAGGAACATTCCCAGTGTAGAACACCTTCGCGCTTCCCGAACATCGCGAACCGGCCCATGTGGCTCAGGGCTTCAACTGATTTACTGCAGTTCTGGCCGGGAGGTCCTAGGTTCGAGTTCCGACGGTGGCAGGATTTTCGAAAGAAAAACGAAGAGAACAATATCGACGACAAGTGTTCCGGCAGCGGAACTGCGGCGGTTGAGGGAACTACAATGGTAACAATAACGGCTGGAGAGACATTCACGTGAGTTCGGTTGGGACAATTACGGTCGCGATAAGAAGAGCGCGCTGTAAAGTGTCCAACGGTGACTAAGGCGTCGCCGAAAAGGACCATATCAGTGGCGTGGCAGATAATTGCAACATCATGGCGGCAACGTCGACGACAATGGTGATGACAGTGATGGTGACAATAGCGGTGTGATGACAACGGTGATGCCAACAACGATGATATCAACGGTGACGACAACGGTGGCAACGACAGCGGCAACGCCAACAGCAACGACAAAGGCGACGTCGCCAACAGCAACGGCTGCCGCTTCGGCAGCGACAATGACTGTTGTGAGGTTGGCGGCTGTGACAACAGAGACGGCGATTACGGTAAGACCAGCATCTGCTACAAGAGCGGCGCCAGCGGCGGCGGCGGCGTTGGCTGTGGCGTGGCTCCGGTGGCGCGCCGTCCGTGCGGGCCGCAGGTGGCCGCGGAGACATCTTGATCGCGGGCGGAGATCCATCACCGCGCCAGTCGCAGAAACTCGCAGGCGGCACCTCATTTCCTGCGGCGCGGGCGGCGGCGGGCGGCGGGGGCGGAGGAGGTGAGGGCGGTGGCGGTTGGCGGTGCGGGCGGAGGAAGTGGCGGAGGAGGAGGAGGAAGAGGCGCGGGCGAGCGGCGATCAATCTTGGACCGTCAGAGCGCGTCAGGCCGAGTGTCGCGCGGACTCTGCGCCGCGCCTCTGCCGCTTCCCGGCCCCGCCCACCTTCCCTGCTTGACGATCCTACAACCGCGAGAGGTAGCTCAGTGCATCGACTTATGTAACTGCAGCGCCTCTGACCGGAGGTCCTAGGTTCGAGTACTGACGGTGGCAGGATTTTCGACACTAGCTCTTCAGCTAGATCGAATTGAGTCGCTGTCTGGAGGAGAATTCTAGCGGCCGGCTGTTGTGATCGGTAGTTTTCCATGGTCTCTCCGATCAACACAAGGCGGATGCTGGAGTAGTACCCTACCAAACGGGCCATGGACAGCGCGCGATCTTTCCTTCCTCTTTGTTGTCCTATCCTCTCCACTTACACTAACATGCCCTACACTACCACATATTTCGGCAGACCGTTCGAGAGCTTAGAGCTTGTTCCGACTGGGGCGGTGCCCCGCTGGTGGGAGAGTCCGGGTTAGGGGGAAACCCCACTAGTCGACGGTAGGTCGGCGCCGGATCTCGCCATCCAGCGGGGGAAGATCACCGCCATCTCCCGAGAAAAAAACATGCACTACACTCACGGGAATAATGACCGAAGCCGTTGACGCGCCCGGAAACACGAAAAAATCAATCAAACAATCGAAAAACGGGGCCCGCCGCCAGCTGCGAACACCCCCTCCCACGCGCCGGCCCACGCCTTGTGCGGTAACGAATGCTACGACGTTACACTATCCTTGCTGCAGGTAACCCGCGCTCGTTCACATCCCGAAGCCTTCATCGTCTCGCAGATTACCAATGAACACAGCCAGTTGCAGCTGAGGGTAGACAATCGGAATTGATCACAGTACTTGACGACGGCGGCAACGTAGGCTCCATAAACTTCTATGTCTACAATGAGAGCGGGGCACCGGTAAGAATGATGTCAACGAAAACGACGGCTATGACATGGCCGTCAGCAGTGACTTGTGAAGCATCTCAAATGGTTGTATCCCTACTGAAAAATGTCTACGCTTTCACACTGACAAAATACTCAGTAATGCTTCACATTTGTTCAGTGGTCATTGCTGATTGCACATGTACGTGAATCCTGTAAAATATAGGTCACACGTCAAAACTTATTATTGTTCTCTCCCTACGTTACCTATAAAAAGTTTGTTTTTTTTTCGAAAAAATGCTTCGTCTTGTATTGTGCAGAGGTGCGGGTTGCAGCAGCACCAACCTCCTCTTTACAGAAATCATGTTTGTTTTGTTCTCTGACCAAATCAGAAAATTTTTATTTATTCTGGTTACGCATTTCACGGTATGGTTTCTACAAAAGGAAGGATCGAACTAAACTACAACATTTACAACGTCTTACGATGATACCATTCTTCCTGATAATGCATTTTTGATGAGCAACAATACATTTTGTGTCTCCAGTCATATTGTTCATTAACTTCCATTTTGTGCTCATCATTCCGTACGAAGTTTCAAACAGAGTCCCAGCGCGACCTGGGTGCACAGTAAATACTACGTGGTTTTAATGGCGTCCTGCAGAGGTGTCAAGGCCAGGGCTCACGGAGTAACTTACAGCGAGTAGTTTCATGGAGTCTATCGCTTGCACTTCGTCAATATCTTTACCTATGTTATATTGTCGGTGCATACGGTCACTTTTTTTAAACTAGTAGAGCTAAAACAGCACGTACTTTCTCGCCCGTATTTTCACGCAAAATTACGCGAAAAATACTCGAATTTAGAGAAATTATACATGACCTTACTTCAAAATCCATCTGTAAGAAAAATATTTCATTATGAGAATGTCTTTATATTGAATAGTTGTAGGAAGACTCCAAAAAAAGTTTGAACGTCTGCAATTTTCGAAAAATCATTGTTTTTACAGAACATGAGACCTGCACCATTCTCTTAAACGTTCTTTACAGTATCCAACAATACAATTTAATCCAAAACGATGGATCCATTTTTGGCAAGTTTGTAAAATGTCCCAGGGGGTTCATGTAAAAAAGCCTCCTCCCAAAAATATTAAAATTTGGGTTTCAAATTCAACGGGCTGTGACAGCAGTTAGGTCAATTGAGGAATATCGATTTCAGAGAAAATCGGCTGAACGGTTTAGCCGCTAGCGTTGTTTGGAGAAGGACAGACAGACAAAGAGGCAGACGATTTGTCATTTGATTTTTCGGTATCAAGGGCACAGAAAATGCTACATCACGTGTTTGGGGATTTTTATTAATTTAGCAACTGTATTTATCCACTTTTTCGTTACCAGAAACCTGTAATAAGAGTTTTCTGCCGATAATTCGCTGTTTTTTCGCGCGTCATTACATCACTTTCTCTTTACTCAATAGCGAATTTTGACGTTGCCTGAAGGACAATTCTAGCGGCCTCGACGTGCTCTGATGAATACTTTTCCGTGGTTTCTCCGATCAATATCTGGCGAATGCCGAAGCAGTACCCTAACAAACGGGCCACGGACCGCATTCGATTTTTCTTTCTCCTTCCCTCCCCTATCCTCATCCCTTACACTTAAATGCACTGCACTACCACATATGTCGGGAGACAGGTCGGGAGCTTAGAGCTTGTCCCGGCTCAAGCGGTGCCCCGCAGGTGGGAGATACCCGTTTGTGGAAAACTCTGCCAGCCAACAGGTAGGTCGACGCGTGATCTCGGGGTCTCATCCAGCGGGGGAAGGTCACCTGTACGTATGGAGGAAACCCCATGCACTACATTTAAGGGAATAATGACCTTAGTAGTTGATATGCCCGAAATAATCAATTATAGAAAACTACTTGCCTATTTTCTTGCTATGTAAATCATGCAAACTTTATTTAAAAAAGCTCTGTTAACTTAAATAATTCACAATTATTTATTTATATGACATGTTCGTAATATTATTATCGTTACAAATATTTTATCTTCTTCCGAGAAATTTCCTTTCTGGACTTCAATGTTTTTTTAAAGAAATATGATATAACATACGGCGTGTATGAAAACTGCCACATGATAAATGACGTGATGTGAATACAACAGATAGAGTGAATAAATCGGTGGGAAACAAATAATGAAGCGTTAGTGCATCAATAAGAAACAACCAATTCTGAATATCCACATTTTATAATACTCTAAATGTGAACTGTAGCCTTTCAATTATAATTAAATCAAATACCTTGTGTGGCCACTTTTTAAATTCCATCTCACTGTTGCTCATGCGGTCGGTGAGAGCCTTTCGAGGTATCCCCCCTTCCCCAAGGGGCACTGCCCCAGTGGTCACAAGCTTAAACTCCCGACTGGCCCCCCAATATGTGTGGAAGTGGCAATAGTGATATTGGCAAGAGAAGATTTCGCGCGGTTCATGACATGCCGTTCGTTAGCATTCTTCTTATTACTCACTATTGGGAAACTCAACAGGTCCTAATTATTTCAATTACTTATCACCTAATTACCTATGTGTATACCATTGATTGATTTTTTCGTGTTTCCGAGCACGTCAACTGCTTTGGTCATTAGTCCCGTTAGTACAGTGCATGTTTTTTTCTCGGGTGACGGCGGTGATCTTCCCCCGCTGGATGACGAGATCCGGCGTCGACCTACCGTCGACTAATGGGGTTTCCCCCTAACCAGAACTCTCCCACCAGCGGAGTACCGCCCCAGTCGGGACAGGCTCTAAGCTCCCGACCGGTCTCCCGGAATATTTGGTAGTGTAGTGCATGTTAGTGTAAGTGTGTGTGTGTATGTGTGTGTAAGGAGAGAGGATAGGACAAGGAAGAGGAAGGACAGATCGCGCGCGGTCCGTGGCCCGTTTGGTAGGGTACTGCTCCAGCATTCGCCTGGTGTTGATCGGAGAAACCACAGAAAACTACCGATCAGAGCAGCCGGCCGCTAGAATTCTCCTTCAGACAGCGACTGAATTCGACCTAGGTGAAAAGCTAGTCGAAAATCCTGCCGCCGTCAGGACTCGAACCTAGGCCCTCCCGATCAGAGGCGCTGCAGCGACATCAGTTTATACACTGAGCTACCGCTCCCGGTATGTGTGTGTATATGAGTATACATGCTATTCCACGTTACTCTCAAATATATCCATTTTAGTGCCAAGAGAAGAGCGGCTAAGTAGCCGCGACCCATTCACAACAATGGCGATGCATCAACCTACTCGAAACAGCGATCGCCGAATGCGACAATACATACACCTTGCGTAGCGCCCGCGAGTGGCTCGCACGGATCCGCGCCTATCTCTCCCCGCAGCCGAGTCGAGTGTTGTGGAACAGAAGCGGTGCTTCAAGGCAGGCGGGCGCGCGGACGGACGGACGTGTACGGGCCGTGCAACACGGCAGCCCCTTATCGCGTGTGGCCGCAGAACAAAGCGGGCCGCGGGCCGCGCCCGGCAGATAATCTCCGCGGCCGGACGCGCCTCGACAGGCCTGCCAACCGCCGCGGCGCCTCCTTGATTAATAGTCGCGGGCGAGTCGTAACTGAACCGGGCGACGCTGCGGTGGACCGCGATGAAGAAGGGGTTGCGCGCCCTGGCTGCGGCGGTCTGTCGCGCGTAGCCCTTCCTCTTGACTGTTGGGAGGAGCTCTTGTGTGCTGTCGGCCAATGGGCGCGTGTTGTGGCGTACGTAAATCCCATGAAAGTAAAAATGAACCGTTTTAAATATCTGATTTTTTTATTCACTTACTGTAATGTAAATATTCACCATTGCAGAATTGACGACCATTGATGAAATAAGGGATGTGGTTCACGGGTTTGGTCAATACAGTCAATGAAACAATTAGTTTGCCAACGTTTCGTAATATATAATTCCTACATGAGGGCTACATTACTTTCAGCATTGCCCCAGGACCAAAATTGTCTATCTCCGGAACTGATTGACTTCATCAGATGCTAGTGATTTGCGTTCAACCCAATCATCCGTCACTGCGCGACCATTGCTAAATAGACAATGTGGAGGGCGTGGTCACCTAAATATTCACCAGAGTACCACTCTCTGACATGAGAATGTTCACTGTTAAAGAAGTGCGAATCTTGCACTTTGTGACCTCGGCAGAAGCCGCGCACTCCCACAAGAGCCAGAGTGACTACTCCAAGCTCTCTAGACGAAGATTTTGATTTCAATAATTGTACACCTCAATTCTTCTTACTGCCAAGCCTTTGTTCTATTCCTTGACTGGCAAGGTAGCCTTCCATTCAATCTATTTGAAAGAATAGTGTCGGTGTGGGTTCTAAATTGATTAACGTAGTATAATATTTTTTATATCTTCAAATTATTGTTTTAAAAACAAAGTATCTTGCATTTTCTCATACGTTAAAGACTATCAAAGCTTTGAAACTGCATTCATTCTTCTTCAAGGAAGTTAGAAAGCCAATGGTAAAATGATGAGTCTGAAGTCTTCTCCTGCTTAGCTCCGGAAAGTCTATTCACAAACGACCTGCATGTCGAATGGGCGACGTCAACCTGTCTAATTAAAGTCTCACAGGAGGAAGCTCCATTCGTTCTTTGACAAACGTTGTATTCAGAGACAACCAGACAACCCACGTGGCTGCGTCTTTCAGACGGCGACGGCGAAGACAAGAACTTCCGGTTCTTTCTTTTTACTTCCCTTGTGCATTTCTCGAAGCCGGAAAGCAACGTCCCTCGCGCGAAGTTAAACGCATGTGCACTGGTGGAGGTGGTTCAATGCATCAACTGACGTCACTGCAGTGCGTCTGGCAGAGAGTTCCTATGTTCGTGTCCCGACAGCGGCAAGGTTTTTGACACTAGCTTGTCAGCTAGATGGAATTCAGTCGCTGTCTGGAGAAGAATTCTAGAGGCCGACTGGTCTCATCGGTAGTTTTCCGTGGTTTCTCCGATGAATACCAGACGAATGCCGGAGCAGTACTGTATCAACGGGCCGCGGACCGCGCGTGATCTTTCCTTTCTTTTTCTCACACTTGCACATACACTAACGTGCACTACACTACAACATATGCCAAGAGACCGATCAGGAGCTTGTCGTGGCTGAGGCAGTGCCCTGCTGGGTGGAGATACCTGCTTGTGGGAAACAACGCTATCCGACAGTAAGTCGGCACCGGATCTCGCCGTGCAGTAGGAAAAGATCGCAGCCACCTACAGAGGAAAAACATGCACTATACTTACGGTACCAATGACCTCGGTAGATGACGCGCACGGAATCACTAACAACCAACCAACCAACCTTAAATACACGTGCACACCAGCCCGATGTATAGCTGGGGCTGGCAAAAAACAGCGATGTTCTTAAAACATCGATATTTTCGAGTAGAAACATCGATATTATAACATCGCTATTTTTCTTTCGATGTTCTCTTCAGAACGATAAATTTGTTCAGAAGCATCGTTTTCTTTCAAAAATAAATCTCAAAAATAGATACTAGAAATAAAATTTCCAGGGTCTATTTTTCTTATGGTTTGCTTGCAATCTGCAGCTATTTACAACTGCCAATGTTGTCGATCCCCAGACAGCACGAAAGCGTTTTCTATTCGCAACCTTTTTCCATTGTTATTACTTTTTTTATTATTTGTAACGTAGTAATATCCTTAAACTGCATTTTGAGCTTTGACTACATAGAAAATTGATAGAAAATTCAGATGATAGTCAAGTTTAAGACAGAATATATATTAAACAAATTTTGACGTAAAAATTGTATATCAGAATGGAGCGGATTTTGATGACTTAAAACATCGCCGAAAATGATCAATAAAATGCTCTTAAAATGCTTTAAAATGCCATAAAACCAAAGAATAATGACGTAAAAAATCTTATCAAAACTAATTTGGATAAAGAACTCAAGCTGTTGTATTCTGTAACAGTAAGCAACTGTTACTGATGTATTCGAAACTTTTTCCGTTCGTTTGAGTGAACTTGGCTTGCAAACTTTTGGTTTGGACTGTTCTTTACCGGGAAGTCTCTGACTTTAGTTATCCGGAAATCGGCCGAACCGGCAATGGCGCTGATATACGTCACAAGAATTGCATACAACAGCTGACAAAACTATTTCTGAGCAATCAAATGGCATAGGCTACTGAGTAATTCTATGAAGAACATTTGTTGCATCTCGTAAATATTATTTGACGAACCATTGAAAATGACATTAAAATCGATGAAATCAGCAAAAAATACATTGAAATTTACAGAAAAGGTAAAAATGATTTATTAGTCGAAATCAACAAAAAATGCAAAATAATAACCTAAAAAAATGAGTCATTTTCTTTTGTCATAACATAAAATGAATTCTCTACTAAACGGCGTTGTTCTAAAGTGAAAAGAAAAGATATTACATTTCATTAAAATCTCCTCCTTATATTTTTGTTACCGGTGAATAAGCTGAGAAGTAAAAAGAACTTAATTTTACAGGAGGGCAAAAAACAACTTTCAACTTAAGTGAATCAGGGATTAATGATATTCAAATGAAGATAATATTCAAAGGAAACTACTTGTGTGTAGGTTTTGTTTGAATATCATTAATCCCTAATTTACAGCATTTTTTAAAGTATTTTTTGCTCACCTGTAAAATGAAGTTCTTTTGACTTATCAGCTCACCGGAAGCCTCTCCAGGATGAAAGATATATCATATTACAATCTGAACATTATACTTCGATATGTTTCATCATTTCTAAAACATCGATGTTTTTGTGGATGGAAACATCGAAAACCTTTTGTTGATGTATCGAAGTATCGATGTTTTGCTAAAATTTACCAGCATTGTGTGTAGCTACTTCTTGCTAGAGGTTGCAAACGCCGCCTCCGAATCGTGACTTATGAGCTCGTTCTTCTGTTTGCGTCGTTTATTTAGCTCCCGAATCGCATTTGCACGAGTACAACCGGCGATTGTTTCCGCACACCGCGATCCAGGTCGTGGCCACAATGACCGGTGGCGCGCACTATCTCTCTTCCTCCGTAACCTTTGAACTCGGCCCCCTGCTCGATATTCCTCTGTGTTTGCAAGAGAAGCCCACAGCTACATGTATTCATTTCCCGTCGAATAAATTGAATCGCTTTAGCGCTGCCGTGTCCCGAGGGCCTTCGGCGGTTCAAACGAGCGAACAGAAGAGAGCAACGTGTAGCGCGGCCGGTGCTCTCTTTGGCTCTCTTCAGTGCTCCCTCTCCCTCTCTCTCTCTCTCCGATGGTGCTGTCACTATCGTTGAATGTTTACGTGCACAGTGGGCACAAAGAGGTGGAACTTATAATATCAGTCGAATATATTTACTTATTTTACTTTTCAGAACTACGATCGATGAACCTCATTGATTACTCGTAGCAAATTTACTTCTTTCCGATTTCGAATCTTAATATAATTTCCAACATACTTACAAGCTTTTTCTCATTGCAAAGATCGCAAGAACCGACAAGCATACAGTGAGAATCCTGAAAGATTTTTCAATTGCAGGTTTTATAGAATTTTTTCAAATTTTTCGTATATCAAATAAATCTCAATCTTAATCTGTGAATTAATGATTTCAATTTTATATACATTTAATGGCACATTTACTTCGGCGTTGCTAATATAGACAGGCTGATGAGAACTAGGTGCTCGTAATGGTGTCAGAAAAATATCATCTGGTCTTGAGGACGTCGGTGGTGGAGACTAAGGCCCGTATTTATAAACCTCTGCCAGGAGTAGCAGGCTGCCAGTGTTCGGTTTTGCGATTTATGAACGGCCCCCATCAAATTCCAGTCGCCCCTTGAGCTCCTAGCTATCCCCCAGATGGCAGGCCCCTAAGAGCTCTGCTGGTAGAGCTTCATAAATACGCGCGGTACGTGACCCACTGTTTAAGAGGCTCTTTCGCCTACACCTGGAATTGGACTGGAGGAAATCCCAGGAACGACTGAACGCATCCGACAAAACTAATGGCGTCACCGCCCCTAAATCAAATATATGAATAGTTTATACAATATTTAATAAATAAACAAGTATATTTGGACGATACTAAATATAATTTATGTATTATTTTATCAAGATTAACAATAAGATAAGATAAAGTAATCGCCGAAATCGAGACTCTTGGACCACTGAAGAATTGAGGCTCACTGCTTATAGTTTCGCGTTTTACTTCACATTATTTTTCTTTCCTTTCTTGGTATATGTGATTTAATTGTATAACTATTAAATTAATATATGTATATAATATGTATATAGATAATTTTTAAATAAATCATTAAAATTATATAATTCGAACTATAAAATTTTATAATTGGTGTCACCCCTAAAATGGTGTCACCCGGGGCGCACTGCCCCCCCCTCTGCCCCCCCTAGCTACGCCACTGCATCCGACGAATCAAATTCTCATCACTTGTCCGGGCCAGATGCTTAGCTGGTAACTTAAAAAACCTCCATTGCCTGAACCTGTACTTCCTAAAATCTTCTTAAATAATAATAATAATAATAATAATAATAATAATAATAATAATAATAATAATAATAATAATAATAATAATAATTGTGGAGGCTGCGAAATATTGGAAGAGCTTTTTTGAAGATATTCTGCCAAGGAAACTGTTTATCGTCTTTTCGTGCAGTCTTGTCAAGAGGGAAGTCTGAAAATTAAAATTTCCAGATTGTTAGTATTCCTCGGCGTAATAATAACTATGTATTAAAGGAATTGCCAGTGTTACTTGTCTGGGCGAAAAGAAAATCGTTTTCCCTCTGGTTTTCTCTCGGATTTCGTGCCTGTGAACTAAGTTTACGCGCCAACCATGCTGTTTTCACGAATCATACAGGTCTCCAGTCGTAACACCAACCTCACGCAATTTAATTGACTGTCCGTACACTCGATACATACGGATGCATTACCACCTGTTTACACGAGCGAGGCGTCACCATGAAACTGCTCGGATTCTCTGGTTTTCAAACAATGTGATTTGGTCTTAACGTGGAAAAACGAGTTGAATTCCGAGAAGTTGTCGACAATGCACTGGCGCTGTGGGCCTGGTCTGTGGCGCGCCGTCACGGTCATCTTTGGAAGCAGTTCATGCAATTGAAACACATGAAATGAATTTACTTTGTCCCTGCAATATAACCGGCGGTTTTGTGGAAAAATTTAACTATCTCCAGGGCGGTACATTTGAATTCTATACCCTTTGGTGTTAATTCGGCCCAAAGAGCGGTAATAAATGATTATATTACCAGGACAGCGCCAAATTTGAATTAATTTCGACGCGTATGTAGCAACAATAATAATAGTTGCGTGTGGAGAAAGCACGAGTGTGAAGTAACCCGAGAAGTGACCAAGGAGCCTAAGTTAAATCTCTAATAATTTTATGACATCTAACACTCGCAGTTGGCTTTGGTGTTTTGTTATTAAGGTTCAGTTTGGAAATTGTGTGGACATTCAGTTTGGAAATGTGGACATTCGCTAACGCACATCAGAGAATTCCCGGTTGAAACAGACTCACTGATGAGAGATAAGCATGACGAGGGAAGTGACGTACACTCTCTCTCTCTCTCTGTCTCTCTCTCCCTCTCCGTCTCCCTCTCCCTCTCTGTCTCTCTCCCTCTCCGTCTCCAACTCTGCGCCCTCTCTGCCTGTCTCTCTCTCGTGTATACTTCGTATCTCTCTCGATTCTCTCCCTCCCTCTTTCTCTCCCCTATATTTTTTGCCTCTCTCTTTCTCTGCTCTCTCATTCTATCTTCTTTCTTCCTCCTGTCTTTTTCTCTGCTTTCGGAATCTCTCTTCTTTCTCCCTCTCCTCTCTCTTTCTATGCTATCTCATTCTCTCTTCTTTCTCCCTCTCCTCTCTCTTCCTCTCTCGTCTTTCTCCCTCTCCCTTCTTTCTCGCTCCTCTCTCTCTCCCGCTTGCCCCTCTCTTTTCTCTTCCTCTCTCCTCTCACTACCTCTTCCTCCTCTTTTTTTCCAATTCTCTTCTGTTTCCTATACATTCTCTCTCTAAGTGTGTTTTTTTTTCTTTTCATTCTCTCGTCCCTCTCTCTTATTTACCATCCTTTCTCTTTTTCCCCTTTCCTCGCTCTCTCCTCTTTATCGTCGCTTTCTCTTTTCTCTTTGTACTATCTCTTCCCTCTCTCCTCTTTATCGTCCCTTTCTCTTTGTACTATCTCCTCTCTTCGTCCTCTTCCCCTTATCTTTATATCTCTATATCTTTATTTCTTTCCGCCCTTTTCCCTTCATCTCCTACAAATCATTGGATTACTTTCATTCGTCCTCTATCCTATTTTGGGATGCGGTTTAATCGGGTGTACAGAAAAGACCAGCGTTGCGGGCAGTGTTGGCCTTCACCCGTGCAAATTTCCGGCCGCTTCCTGTGGGTACGCCACGCGTTTTAAACTCTTGCGGGGATAGAAAATATACACAACTCATGTGTTCGTAACAGCGTCACCACTACAACTAGATAGCGCGCGTGCGTGTCATAGTGCGCGGAAATGAATGAATGAATGAATGAATGAATGAATGGATGCTAGACAGGTTGTACTGACGTGACAACAGTTCGCTTGTACGACTATAAAAATATTGTGTAAAAAGGAAAAGATGTATTATCACTAGTATTAAAAGCAGAAATGTAAGATAATAAATTAATAACCATTTTATATCATGTATCTAATTGAATTCAGTATATCTTCGAAACAAAATATTTTTCCAGAATGTGCATCATCAAACGATATCCTTTCACAAAACGACGAAACAACGACAACATTTATAACAAACTGAACATCAAACGGTCAAAAAACTACGAATTTTTGGTATATATTGCATTGCAAATGATTTATTAATGCTTATATTTTTATTATACTGTATGTATTATGGTGTGTGTTGTTTTAAATTTAGTTCATTTATTTTGTAAAAAACGTAATGCTTCATTTTGTGTTTTTATATTAATTTTCATTTCTTTTAAGGATTTAGCACTTTACAATCGCAAATCAAAGTGTAAAAATTATAAATTAATTTCGATGTTTTTGCTTAATCCTCATATTTCACATTTTATAGTAGGTTGGTTTATAATCAATCATACGTATAAGAATACATACATATTCGGAATAATAAACTTTCAAAATCATTTCATTAAGTAATCAGACATTCCAAAATTCCTTATTGCCATATATTTTTCCATTCAATATAATACAGCTGAAACTGTTTTTCTAAGATACTTAACAATAAAATGTTAATTAGTGTCACCTTGGTGTCTGCAGATTTGCTTTTACTGTAAAACTCGATTTACACGCTTCCTTTTGCCGAACGATTTCAGAAGTTTTAACAAACGTGCAACCGGAAGTGCTAGCTCAGTGCTTCAACTGATGTCACTGCAGCGCCTCTGACCGGGAGGTCCTAGGTTCGAGTCCTGACGGCGGCAGGATTTTCGACACTAGCTTTTCAGCTAGGTCGAATTCAGTCGCTGTCTGGAGGAGAATTCTAGCGGCCGGCTGCTCTGATCGGTAGTTTTCCGTGGTTTCTCCGATCTACACCAGGCGAACTTTCACACACACACACTTACATGAACATGCACTACACTACCACATATTCCAGGAGACCGGTGGGGAGCTTAGAGCTTGTCCCGACTGAGGCGGTGCTTCGCTGGTGGGAGAGTCCTGGTTAGGGGGAAACTCTGCTAGCCGACTGTAAGTGGGCGCCGGATCTCGCCATCCAGTGGGAGAAGATCACCGCCATCTCCTGAGGAAAAACATGCACTACACTTACGGGGCTAATGACCAACTCAGCTGACGCGTCCGGAAACACGAAAAAAACATTCAATCAATCAATCAATTAATGAACGTGCGCATGCGCAGAGCCGTTTCTGGGTTGGATGAGTCTCTGTACGCATGCGCGTGTTCGGAAAATCTACCGAATTCGTTCGTCAAAAGGAAGATTGTAAATCGACTCTAAGAGCATGACTTGTAGCATTAATTGGTTGAAAATAGTGTAGCACAGATATTTATTCACATTTTTTGCTACTAAAACAATAATAATACGAACACTTAATAATACGAGCTGGTGATTAGGGAACGTTGGAGAAATATCATTAGTTTTCGCTGTTTCCAAAATGACTTGTTACGTTAAATTTCGAGGGAAACCAAATTTTTATTTGTCAAAATATAAAGGGTAATGAATTTATTAGGGCGTATTAGGCATGGCACTTGGCTTTTTCCGTCAGTTATTCTAAATGTATGAATCATGATTTTGCAGATTCAATTATGGCTAGTCTTTAGCTTTTCCGCTGAAAGCACGGCGTAAAGCGTTTTACCTCATATTCCAATTCTCTGTTCTTGGAACAGTCGCAAGCCCGAGTCACACGCCTGAACCATGTGAATTGTCTCGGCGTTCATTAATGCTAACATAACCGCGAGCAACTGACTGACGACCGGCAACTCTCAAAGGAGTGCTTGTAACCCTGTGAGCAAGGGACACATCACAGTGCCGTTCCCCCCAGCACTTGTCACAGGCAGACTATGAGCAAATCTACAATCCCAAAGAGATATCTCAAAGTGGAGGATACAAATCATCTTTTTCTTCTTTCTGTTGTTTTATGTAATATATCTGAATTTTTAAATTATCCAATAATTAATACATAGAAGAGGCATTTCATGTGTGATTGATGTAGATATATTGCCCCCCCTTGTACGTGATAATGAACAGCCCGCTAGTCCGCTGCGGTCACTGTTCAAATACGATAGGCGGTGAACAGGTTGTTTCTTTATTTCCGTCTGTACATCACCAGCTGCCAGTGGGGTCAGGTAGGCGCGATACAAAATGATTTAGAGGCTGCAAAAGCGACGTGTTGGCGAGGTTACAGCTGAAAAAATGCTTGAACATGGATTTTGCGGCAGATATTCGAGATTAGATTGTGGACATGATTTCAGTAGTTTTCCTCTCTATACTATAGTATAGAAAGGAAACTCAAAAATAGAAAGGAAAAGGAAAAATAGAAAATCAAAGAGAAAAATAACTTTTTCTTTGAATAAGGGATGTCATACGTCATCTTTAGCTACAACTAATTTGTTTCGATTGATTTTTACAGACAACGACGTTTTAAAATCCTTAACGAATACCGGCCAATATGAGTGCCTTTCCGCGTCTCTATCACGTCGCGTTAATTCTATTTAACAGTACAGTATTAGACTAATTCTTCGTCTTCTTGCGATCATTTTACAGCTCTTACGACCGTCTCTCGTATCCCAATCTCTATACTCCTCTATCATTCATTATCTTCTACACCTCTTCCTTGCATATTTAAAACCTAATTCTGCAATTCTTCTCTAGATTTACCTCTTTTTCTTCTTAGTTATTAAAGCCACTCATCAACCCTTCTGGCCCATCTCACATAAACAAGCATTTTTACGTGTATGATTTTTGATATGACTTCGTGTATGATTTTTGTACCTGCAGCCATTTAATAAATTCATTTCTTCTATGTTCTATTTTAGGTACTCCTCAACTACTCCATTATTCTTACTGACTAAGCTGATTCACGGCATCAACTGATGTCACTGCAGTGCCTACCGGGAGGCCCTAGGTTGTGATCCCGACGTTAGCAGTATTTTCGACTCTACCTACATAGCTAGGTAGAACTCATCCTCTGTCTGGAGGAGAATTCTAGCAGCATGCTGCTCTTATCGGGAGTTTTTCGTGATTTTTCCGATCAACACCAGACGAATATCGGAGAAGTACCCTAATAAACGAGCCACGGATCGCGCACGATATTTCCTTCCTATTCCTTGACCTATACCCGCCCTTTACTTACACACACATGCACGACACTACTACACTTGTCGGTAGATCAGACGGGTGCTTAGAGCTTGTGCCATCTGGGGCTGCGCCATTCTTATCGAAGATCCCTGGTTGAAGCAAACTCCGCAAGCAGACGTGTGGAAACTCCACCGGATCTGCCATTCAGCGGGAGAAAATCACCGCCACCTCCCCAGAACAAAACATGCACTTCACTTACGGGAATAATGACCTAAGCTGTTGACGCGCCCGGAATCACCAACCAACCAACCGAAGCAACGGAAGTAGGTGCTCCAGCGACTGAGGAAGCTTCGGCCTTCCTACACAGTGCCCGCCGCCCTGGCCGTGGAATCACTAACCAACCAACCAAAATTCGGCTTTCGTTTGCTGTCTAAAGGGAGTCAGCAGGAAGGGCACTCCAGTTCTTGCCGCGGCCCCGTGGGCGTCGCCCGCGCCGGAGCGCTGGCAGGCAACCGCGGCGCCGCCGCCGCCCCGGTCGTTCGATGGCCCGCTGACCCAGTGCGCGCTCTGCGGGGGGGGGGAGGATGGGATGGGGGCGGCGCGGGGACACAGGCGGGCCGTGTCGGCCGTCGGCTACAGGCGCGCGCGCCCCCAGCACGTGCGACCGCCGCCCTCCCCTCCCCTCCCCTCCCCCTCGCCGCGCGTCATGTCGCGTCACACGCCCCCGCGTCCCCCTCCCCTGGGTGCGGGCCCGGGACCGTAATGAATGTTCCCGAAGCGTCCGACGCGGCCGGCGCCCCGACGCCGCCGACGCCGCCGACGCTGGGTCCCCCTGCGGGCGGCCGGCGCGATACGTCAGTCACACGGAGGCGTGCGCGCGCCACGCCGGCGGGGGGTGGCGGGAGGGGGCGCGGCTGGACGACGGCGGCGGCTGCAGCTGCGATGGGGAGGGAGGGGGCGTGCACTACCCGGGTGGTGACAGCTACAGTTGCAGTTGCGGTGGAGAACTAGGAGGTAGTAGTTGGTGTAACCAGTTCCGTTGGTGGGATTGTGAAAGCATGGCTGACGAAGGCGATAATTGCTGCTAAGACGAGACGGGAGGAGGTGCGGCTGGACGACGACTGTGGCTGCAGCTGCGGTGGGGAGGGAGGGGGGCGTGGACTGCTCGGGTGGCGACAGCTACAGTTGCAGTTGCGGTGGAGGACGAGGAGGTAGTAGTTGGAGTAACCAGTTCCGTTGGTGGGTTTGTGAAAGCATGGCTGACGAAGGCGATAATTATTTTTTATTTATTTTTATTTAATAGGTAATTATTACATACAAATTACAGAACTTGATGCTAAGTGACTAGGCTTAAGGCCTTTAAGCCATTACAATACCTATATTCTACCGCGTTCTAACCTTTCGTATTCCGGTATTCACCCCAAATTGTCTCTCCATCGCATCAATGCCGCGGAAAAGAGACCATAAGGTACGGCTGAGGAAAAACCCCTAAAGGGGGAAAAATCTGCTGTCAGAAGCCGAGTACATGCTAATCTATCCGATTTTTGTTTTTAAACTAAGGCTTGTGATAAAACTAAGACTGAATTTTGTTTTTAACGAAGGCGATAATTGCTGCTAAGATGAGACGGGAGGAGGTGCGGCTGGATGACGACGGTGGCTGCAGCTGCGGTGGGGAGGGAGGGGGCCTGAACTGCACGGGTGGTTACAGCTACAGTTGAAGTTGCGGTGGAGGACTAGGAGGTATTCGTTGGCGTCACCAGTTCCGTTGGTGGGATTGTGAAAGCATGGCTGACGAAAGCGATAATTGCTGTTAAGACGTGATAAGGAGACTAAGGCAAGACGGAGACACTAATTAACCTTGATAGTGTCTTAAGATCGAGGTGATATTGGAATGAGAAGAGGACAGGACAATGAAGACCTCGACCTAGAGAAGGGGTTTGATGATGGTTTGACGATGAGTGTCTGCAGACGCTGTGAAGAGACAAGGTAGAGTTCACTATTGAAATTGGGATGTGTTGCTGCTGAAGTGACAGACTACGTGGAATTGGCTGACAATCGTTTATGATTGATGTTTCGGGGCATTCTCCAACAACTGCTATGGTCATTACTCCAATTAATGTAGTATTTTTTTAATACCGGGAGGTGGTGAACTTGTTCACCCGCTGGATAGTGACATCCCACGACAATCTACACGTAGACTACTCTCCAGAAATCTACCCCAATTCAGCACCGCCCCAGCTGGACAAGCTCTAAGCTCCCTACATGTGTAGTAGTGTAGTGCATGTAAGTATGTGTGTTCGTTTGTAAGGGGAGACGATAAGAAAAGAAAGAGAAAGGAAAGATCTCGCCCAAGTCGTAGCCGGTTTGTTATGGCCCTGTTCCGAAATTCGCCTGATATTGATCGGAGAATCCACGGAAGACTACCGATCAGGGCAGCCGGTCTCTAGAATTCTCGCCCAGAGAGCGGTTGAATCCATCATTGCTGTATGCCTGTGTCGAAAATCCGGTGAATTCGGAACTCGAACCTAAAACCTCTCGGCCAGAGACGCTCCAGAGACAGGAACAATAAGCGACAACCATCTACATGGTCGAGGAAAACGTCCGAGGCCACGCTAGCTGCGAAAAGTGGAAAATGAAACGTGGTTTTAGCGAAGAAAGTGGCTGAAAATGCTGTGCAGAGGCATAGGAAACGTTCGTGTTAGGAGGGGTTGCATATGAGGTAACTGAGCTTAGCAGGGGAAATGTTGACTGAACTGTCTGCATTGGTGACATAAAGATAATGACCCCATGGTTTTCTAAGATTTTAATTGCATTTTCAGTGGTAGGATAATAGAGAGTGGTTGATCATTATGGTTTGTACAGCCGAGGGTTGTGAATTAAAAGGCGTCACAAACGACAGGCTTAGGAAGAGACATATTGTGGTTTTGATCGAGCAGGCGTTGACGATAAATGCGACTGCACTTTTTATTTACATATTTTTATATTTAGTGGAATAATTTGCTTGGATGCGCCGGGCAAGGTTATAGCTCAACTACTGTATTTTTGATCCAACTTTTTTCAAAGTCTATTTCTGGAGCGAATTTCAGGGAGCTTCCAAGCAGACGTATCTCGTAGACATTTCTTGCAACGCTTGGATGTGATTTTCACTTTCTCTGTCAGATATCTATCTCCAGTAACTATATCCGAGCTGTCTATTTCGGAGAACTGAGATCTCGTTCTGACGGGATATTGCCGGAGGGATTTAATGTTTCCGGGAATCTACTAGAGTTCTTTTGCATGGCACTGGCGTGACACATCACACTAAGAACTTTCCGCTCTTCCAAAATCCCACGCTCCGCCAGAATGAAACCTGAAAATGTGGGTTTTGTGTGACAGCCCCCAAGCCACCGGAGCTAGAAGTTACTGATACGGCTACGAAGTGGGAGTAATGAGCTTGACGGAAATCTGTAGGTTGGCGAGATGCGAGAAGTATAGTTTTCAATGGACATGGATAAGAGCCCAAAATTTATTGCTTATTTATCCTTGAAAATAGATTTTATTTCATGGGAGCTTTTTTCTTTTTTTTCTTTTTCTTTTTTTCTTTTTCTTTCTTTTTTTCTTTTTTCCAGAACTCAAGTAGTATATGACTTAGTGTAGGGATCACAGAATTTTGAAAATGTGCACACAATTCACTTTTCCCCATAGCACGTCATACGCAGTTTTAGCTGTTTTTTGACGTAAAATAAATAAATAAATGATTGTCTACAGCTACCGTAAATATGGACGTGGTTGACGTCCAAAAATGAAGCTAAGGTAGTCCTGTAAGGGAAGCAAGGTTAGCAGTGTTTGCGGGTATCTACCGGACTACCTGATAGAGGAGATACAGGCGACGGAGGTACGTGAAACCTGTATAGTGAGATTGACGAGGGCAGTGTCTGCAGGTGGGTGCAGGAAAGTCGGTCACCACAGGGATTTGTTGTTCCGGTGACGCAGTAGGTGAAATGCAATTTACGATAGTAGTTACATTAGTGTGGGAAGGAGAGGGTGGCTGCTGATAGCAGGAGTGGCGGTTTGAAGATGGGTTCGTGAAAGTAGTTGGAAATATGTGTCGTTGTCTTGACAGTAGTGACTGTTATTCGTGCCTCGTGAAGTTTACGTCGTTACAACGACTATGTTACGCCCCTCGCCGCCGCTCTGTTGATACGGTGGTGACTAGGCTTTCGTTTGGGGGCCTTCTTCTGGATGATGGCAACTTGGAACTGGGCTGGTTTTTCTCTCCCGTCGAAGTGATGACTCCTAGAACAAGAAGTTTTTTACTAATAAGTATAAAGAAAATTTGTAACAATGTCTACAATAAACTATTGTTATCGTTACATTTATCGAGCCATTATTTACTAAATATCATTTTTATACAATTATCTGATAAATTCACTTATTATGAATGATTTCTCCATAACTACTAGGTAGAAAGCTTTTTCATTTAATATTATTATCAAATATAAATATGTTATGTAAGCAATCATGAACATGGTTTTGTGATGAACAACTTGACGAAAGTTCACTAAATGTGAAGTATACAGTTTTGATAGCAATTTCATTTATTGTTTAGCCACTTGCATCAGAGAAATGATATCAAAGTTATCAGTCACAGTTCTTTTCCAACCATACATTATCGATAATTCAAATCTGTTCATGAAGTCGATGTCAATTTTTTGGAGCAGTGAATCAAATACAGAGCTTAGTCTGTTTATCATTAACCCTTTTCAAGGTTTAGTGCATTCCAAGATTGTTCAATTGACTAACAAAAATCATTTTATGTTTTGCACCAGAATTCATTATAATTGATAACTATTATTTGATAATCTACTCCAATAATGGTTTCATTTAATGAAACACTAATGTAAAATATCAAGTTGATAAACTTGATTTTCATTTCAAATTAGCAGAGCCTTGGGTGCTTTCGGACAAATTGATGGGAGAATATCAGTTTTGCTGAAAATCGTCTAAACGGTTCAGGCTCTAGCTCTGCATACAGACGGACAGAGATATGGTTTGCCGTCAGCCAATTTTTCGGCATCAAGGACTTAAAAAATGTGGATTCTGAGTACGCAAAAAGTTCTAGGAAATACTTTTGGTACATATTAACAAAATGTGTCCACTTTTTTTGTTTTTGTTATCTGGATCCGATAATATGAGATTTTCTGTCGAAAAATTGTCTTATCTGCTGTATCTCATTCTCCTGGCAGAACTGTAGTGAGAGACGTAATGTCAGCCGACTTCTAGCCAAGCAAATCAAAGCATCTTTCGAATTCATGTTCCAAAATGCGAGTACGCTTCCGAATGCCGAATGTGGAGGGGTTACAAGATTAATGTTTCATCCTTAGTATTTCATGCGGAAAACAATCTTGTAAACAGTTGACCTAATTTACTACTTAGTATACAATTATGAATAGATTTGAACACTGCTATGCATTGATACAATTCAATACGGATTCAAAATTATAATGTTTTTCAAGTAGATGAATTTTTATCTGAATTTGGAGGCGTAAGAAAATGTTCTTATTCTTTCTCCAACCATTTACAATGTTGCGAATCTATTTGAAGAAGTGGTTAATAGTCGTAAAACATACATAATGAATTATAATATTATCAGAATCTTTCTGCCGAAATGTTACGAACAAATAAAACACGTGGACATTTTAAAATCTAGGATAGTTAACTACATGCTGCCCGTCTTTCAGCTCAACTTCAGGACAGTGTTGCAAGTGATATTTTCCATTTACTCTGACAAGATTGCGTGTTCTCTAAAAAGACGCCATTACAGTTCGTTAGAAATTCTCCAGTAGGTGGAATCTGCCGTAACTGTACTTGCACAGTTAACAAGGCACTCGGGGACGCAAAAGGCTGCACCTAAAAGTAGTCTAAGCGAAAAGTCAAAGGTAAAAAGCCCGAGATAATAGCCCACTTCCCAGTCAGCGTAATGGGATTGTGGAAGTAAAACTGTTCTTTCTCAACCCGCCGATTTTGCCAGCATGTCGTGCCAAGTACCTGTCATTTTGTTGATTAGATTCACGTGTTGGTTTCACAGACATTTTGACAGAGTTTTCCCGACTGCATAATCATTTTTATAGTATCCAAACTTACAATGTTCTACATATAAGTAGAATGTGTAATCTTAATACGAATAATTATTTGGATACAAGAGTATCTACCATTTTTGAACGTATGTTTTATAATGGAATTATTAAGATCTTATTTTGTATTTGCTTATGATCCAATTTTGATTCTATTACTTAACAATATATATTTTATTAGTCAGAATTACTATTTTGCTCATCTTTGCTGTTTGTTTTCTACATCAGATCAGTTCTTTCAATGAATTTCTCCAAGTTTCTGTGTTCTGTCTTACAGACAAACCTTGCTATTTATTTGTAACCATCATAGAATGAATGTGTTTGTATTAATTTCTTCAAATACAACGCCCTCTAACTTTTAGTTTATTTTCAGCTACTACTCCTCATATTGGCAAAAAGTATTTATTTTACAATTAAACCTTTCACATTGTACTCTTCCTGTTATATTATTTATATTATGCAAATTACTGTTATATTATTTATATTATGCAATTTACGCTGCACCGCCGCAGCCGCGACAAGTTCTACAATCCCCACATGTGTGCTCGCGTTGTGCAAGTAAGAGTAACTGCGTGCAAGTAACGGCAGATGACAAAACAAGAAAGAGAAAGGAAGAATCGTGTGGTCAGTGACCCGCTGTTAAGACTGCTGCTCCGCCATTCTCTTGGTAACGATCGGACGGAGAAACCGTGTAAAAGTACCAATCAGAGCAGCAGGCCACTAGTATTCTCTTTGAAACAGCGGCTGAATTTCACCTAGTTATATAACTGGTATCGAAAATCCGCCACCGACGGGGCACAAACCCAAATACCTCCTCATCTGAGTCCCTGAAGAGACAGTGACAATCAAGTTACGAACTTCATCCCAACAATCATCATGAATTGGCTCAATTTCAACACATCAAGTAAACGTCTGACGGCCGGAATCGAATCCGCGAACTCCCAGTCATCGGAACGATCTTGATGCCTCGCCTTTACGTTATTGCCGCTATTGCTGCAGCGCCCACGAGAATATAATTCCTTAAATCAACATTCGAACATTTTAATTTGTATGAAAACATATTACGATGTTAAAAAATAACTTGTGAGTACCACGGCTCAGAAGTAAAGTTTTTTGACTCGCCCTTTTACTACCCGACTCAACATCGCTTCATTTGAGAAAGTAAACCGCTCTTTCCAAAAAAGTGTCCGTTTTAGCTGTTATTTTATACATAAATAAAAATGTTATGTTGCTAAGGTCAAGGAAAGAAATGATACTGTTTGTAATGAATTGGTAATATATTAATGCATTTATTTTCAAACATTAAATGAATGTCTTAAATTATTTTTTAACGTCTAAAGGATGTTTAGTAAACGTAAGTGGCTTATTTTTGCTAGTGAATAAAACATTTACTCTCCTGTTCCATGCTCTAATTAACCTATACCTATGTAAACGTACGTTGAAATGAAAAACAATACAGTAAAAAAGTTTAAATGGAGTACCTAAACATTGCATCTCGTTACAGAAATGTAATGCATCTTCCGTCATTAAAAAGACTATTACTGTACTCGTGAGAACATTTCTCATTATGTTGATTCTTGTTTGTAGACAATTTTGTTTCTCCTTTTTTAGACATTTAAAATGGGCAAATAAATTCATCCTGGAAAACGCTTTTGAATGGCAAGCCTCTGAAAAGTGTGAGATATTACAGAAGTTCCATATTTTACACAATTAATTTTTGTAATTTTGCTAAGGGTTTATTACCTAATCGAGACACTGAAACATATGTAGTATTTAAATTTGTATTCGGTTCTGTTCATACTCGCTATAAAGTGGGTATTTTCAGAAATGCTACACACCCGAATATGCACGCATAGTAAAGCGTCTAATAGAAGAAAAGACACGGGCAATTTCAAAGATTAATGACGAAGTTGCTTAACTCAAGATTCCCACCGTATTTTCTGCACCCAGAATACTCTGTTACCTTGTAATGCAAATCGCACAAGCGAGAAAAGAACGATCAAATGAATAAGAGAAATATCACTGCAGTTTTTAAGGAAAATGTGATTTAATGATATGTGAGCGTAAAGGTTCAGAAACCTGTTAAAAATTTGCGTTTTAAACATTGGCTTGAGCCTTTTTGTAAGCACATTAAAAAGCGTTTTTATGTCAGAGATAATATCTGGCAATTGCTTTCTAAATAATGATAGTAATTTATTACGCGAGGCGATATAGTATCTTTATCTTCATGTGTAATATTTTATTTCATTCCATTTACTTTATTAAAATATTAAAAACTGTCATGTTACTTAACATAAGGTTAAATAGTTTCATATGGCACCGTGGGGAGCGCCTGTATCGCCGACCAAAGTACCCACGAGGGTAGATAATAGTTATTTATGATACGTGTGATAAAAGTGACATTTTATTTTGCGAGCAGGAAATGTTGCGCCACGAGGCCTATCGGCCAACGAGCAAAGTAAAATCAGTTTCACCGCGAGTGTTATACACAATTTTTTAGATAACTTTCCTGATTCTCTTATATTTTAATTCAAGAATACAAAATACTTCATTCGGTGCAATGTTACATTAAAGTTAGTTAGAGCTGACCTGATGGGAGAATTGTGTTTTGCTGTTTATTTGAGTATTTGAGTATCGAAACTAATTTTTTCTAGTACTAAAAATTATACTTCTAGTACAGTGTGCAAGTCCTAAAATCCATCGCTTTTTCTAGTGGTTGTCTAAAAAACCGGTATCTCCTAGACGATAAAGTAACGTCTATTCTCTAGCGATATGTTATAAACTATAAAGAAACATTCCGAATAAAATAAAGAGATTTACATAAAAACAGAATTTGGTTTGTCCTGTCAGTATTATATAATATTAAATGGATTTGGCCCAAGGTTCACATAGACAGACAGTTTATAAAAATCAATTTTATATAATAACATTACGAAAGGTTTTATTAAGCGTCAACAATAATTTGCTGTACGACGTTTCGGAGAAAAGAATTTTCCCCATCTTCAGGCTACAGTGTGTAAAGGAAGAAATATTAATATTTTATAAAGAATATAAATAAGTCACTGAGATTAATATCAATGAAATATTATAATGAAACATGGCACTCGCTATAAACAGTCGGGAAGTCATACCACTTTCAACAACAAATGATCATAAAAAATTGAAGTAAAAAATAAATACACTACTGTTTGTGGAAATTGCAACACCAAGAACGAATGGATCTAGGGAAATGATATTCAATGTACTGTGCACCCATGCCACAGGCACTACTTTATTTCATTTGCAGTACCATCAAATACATGGATACATGCCAAGTCAGTAAGTTGTGAAGCCACCACGCGCATCCACAAGAGCCTGTACACGGCGCGGCATTGAGCTAATAAGAGTCTGTATCGTTTCTTGTGGCAGGTCCTGCCATGCTCCTTCAAGCCGCGTCCAGAGTTCGGCGGAAGCTGGCGGAGGTGCCTGGTGGACCAGCCTCTGGGAAAGCATGCTCCACACATGTTCAATTGACGACATGTCAGGTGAACGAGCCGGCCACAGAAGGAGCTGTATCTGGTGTTCATTGAACACACGTTGCACGATGCGAGCGATATGGGGTCGCGCATTGTCTTGCTGGAATATCGCTCCAGGCGAGCGTTGTACGAAGGGCACGACCTCCGCCCTCACGACTTCCTCGATGTACCGGTGAGATATCCCTCAATGCGGAGTAGGCGGGTCCGTGAGTGGTAGCCAATGGCACCCCATACCATTACACCGGGTGTTGGGCCGGTATGACGCTGGCGAATGCATCCCTCCAGATTGCATTCACCGCGATGTCGTCGAACACGTATACGACCGTCGATATTGGACAAATTGAAGCGGGACTCGTCGGAAAAGATGACTTGCTGCCACT
Organism: Teleogryllus occipitalis; assembly: GCA_011170035.1. Classification (NCBI taxonomy): domain Eukaryota; kingdom Metazoa; phylum Arthropoda; class Insecta; order Orthoptera; family Gryllidae; genus Teleogryllus; species Teleogryllus occipitalis. The sequence goes on along the minus strand of BLKR01005649.1, from coordinate 23,380 downwards.
CAGCCCGCCAATGTCGATGTTCGACGCCCCACAGATGTCGGAGGCGTCTGTTGTCGAGAGTCAGTGGAAGGCGCAACAAGGGGCGGCGAGCAATCAAGCCCCTTTGCACAAGACGGCGCCGAACACTGCTGGCGGACATGCTGTGACTTGTCACTGTATTCCACTGCTGCGCTAACGTGGTGGATGTCGCTGTGCGATCGGTGATGGCCATACGGTAGAGGTGTCGATCTTCCCTCGCCGTAGTGTGATAGCGATGCCCTGTCCCACGCTGGCGGTGGGTACGACCTTCCGCAGACCACTGACGCCATGTTCGCATGATGGTACTGGCGGCTCGTCCCAGACGTGTGGCAATCTGGCGGTAGGACAACCCAGCTTCTCGCATCCCAACGACCCTACCCCGGTCGAAGTCCGTCAAGTGTTCGTACTGCACTCGCTGTCGGCGACGAGGCATGGTGTGACTTACAGACAACTTGTGCGAGCCAAGGGTCGACCTGTCACTGTTTGTAGCTTCTCCTCTATTTATACCCGAACATGGTGCGATAAGCAATCCCTACGTCGCAACCACGTGACTGGCGGCGTTGTAAATATAATCACCTGGCGATCTCAATGTCACAAACGTATCCACGAAATGCGATGCGTTCAATGCCGCTCCTTCGCGGTGTTGCAATTTCCACAAACAGTAGTGTATATACAGTAGAGCATGGAAACGCCCGAATAGCATGGTGTGCAATCGCACGTCTAGCATGGCAATTGCAATAAGAAGATTTTAACCGAAAGTACTCAATAGGCTGAGACAGTTGTGAGGAAGTTGGAGAAAAGGGGGGGGGGAAGCGGGGAGTGACTTGAAAATACTGTTACATGAAACACAATAGAAATAGGCAATTCTTTATAGGTTCCCAAAATGCATTAGAACGTTTTTTATTTATTTAAATGGCAACTTTCACTTAATTAAAAAAGTCAAGAAAAAGATTTATTTAACTGTGACAAGCAACCATACAAATAATTATTTACCAGAATAATTCCATAAAACGGAGTGGATTTTTGATTCCATCTATGTATTGAGACAATTTGATGTTTTAATGTGAAGCGTTTCCAGAAGCAACCTAGAATAATAATTATGTTCCGACTGAAATACTACACTCGACTCTAAAATTATAAAAAGAGTTTGATATAAATTATACAAAGAGTTTTATGTAAATTACATAAAGAGTTTTATATAAATTGTATAAAGAGTTTGATATAAATTGTATAAACAGTTTTATATAAATTGTATAAAGAGTTTTATATAAATTGTATAAAGAGTTTTATATAAATTGTATAAAGAGTTTCTTATAAATTGTATAAAGAGTTTCTTATAAATTATCTCAAGAGTTTTATGTAAATTATCTAAAGCGTTTTATATAACTTATATAAAGAGTTTTATATAAATTATGTAAACAGTTTTATATAACTTATCTAAAGAGTTGAATATAAACTATATAAAGAGTTTTATATAAACTAAATGAAGAGTTTAACGCATTCGGAGATAATGAAATGCAAGTCCGTTGGAGTAATAAATGGAGGAGGCCCATTGACGGCGCGTCGTTCTCTGCTGGCCGCCGTCTCACCGTCCGCCGTCCAGCCGTCTGGTCAATCCGGGGCAGGCGCGCTGCTCTTTGGCGTCGGTGGCAAATGGCACAGCGCCACGAGACAGCTTGTGGCGCGGGGCAGCGCGGAGGGGGGAGGGGCGACCCCATCAAACGAGACGAGCCGTGACAGCGGTGGTGCGCGTCACGAAATCGGGCCTCGGACTTCAAAGGCTCCGAGGTGAGTTGGCGGATGCACTGGGCACGGCCGCGCTCGAACGCCTGCGACAGGGCGCGGGCGGGGGGAGGGGGAAGACGGCGCCGGGCGGCGGGAGACTAAGGGCCGTATTTATAAACCTCAGTCAGGGGCCTGCCAGGCCTAGCAGGCTGCCAGTGTTCGGTTTTGTGTTTTATGAACGGTCCCCGGCCAATTCCAGTCGCCCCTTGAGCTCCTAGCAAGACCCCAGATGGCAGGCCCTTAAGAGCTCTGCCAGCAGAGCTTCATAAATGCAACCCTAATTCGATAGTTGCGGAGACGGTAGAGTTGACGGTGACGCCACAGAATACGTACTACATTTTTTTTAAATTTATTTCATCCCGTTCGACTTTCGTCTTTCGGGGATTTTGACGGGACAATGTTACATACAATAAATTTACTTGGCCATCCTCAGGCAAATGCGGGTTTTGGTATAACCCTTCACTATTTTTAAAATTTCATATTTTTATAATTTGACTAAGGGAAGTTTGCATTTATTGTTTAGAAGTGGAGGAGTGCGTTTTGTGGGAAAATGTGGCGAATGATTTCTATGAATTAGGGAGGACGAAAGAGGTCTTTGGGGAATCTGGATCTAAGGCGTGAAGGATGATGAGCGTTTTGACCGAGATTGAATATTGGAGTGTTGGGACATGCTGGGAGGAGAGAGGAATATTTTTAAGAAGTTTGTGAGATGAACTCTGAGAAGAGAGGTATTTGAAGCTCTCGGTGTATTTGTTAGTTTGAAAAGTACCCCACAGGAAGGACAGCTACCCACAATCTGTGCGCTGACATGATGCGCGTGGTCGCCATATTGAAAGTGTGTAAACTGCTGTACTATCCGGCATTTGTTGTGGTGAAGATGCCATTTATTTCCGTTTTACTCGTATTTGGAGTGTGTATAACTAGCAAAAATATGCGTAACCCGAGGGGTAATTTGCTTCGAATAGGCAAACATTAATATCGCACATAGGCAAATATTAATAAAAAATATAGATAAAGTAAAGAATTCTAAATACATAACTAGTAGTTCTGCAGAATGGCACAGACTTTCTCGTGATAGTTTTCTATTTTCTTTGGTATGGGCTACTTTATCGGATGTGCCACGTACTCTAGCCAGCTGCCATCTTTCTCCGCCCAAAGTACATTTTTAAAAATTTTTCTCAATTTTTCGGTTTCCTAACAATAGATAGGAAATATTACTTTAAGAATATAAAATATAGTAAAATGTCGTTCTAAATGACAATTTTCATTACAAAATTTGGACCCCCTTTTTAAGAAAATATTGTTTCAGCGTTACTAAAAATGCGAAATTGGAAGCTCTTTTCCACAGATAATTATTGAGTTTTCGGAAAATTTTATTTGAAGTCATTTCAGTCACTTTAACTCACCTATGAAATAGTGTTTACAAATTGCTAGAAATGTTCATATTAACGACGTGAGAAATATTTCAAAAAAATTACATTTGTGTAATTTTTTTTTAATATACAGCAAAATGTATTTTACATCATAATAAACCGTGCAATTATCACTACCCATTCAAAAAGTTAGAAGAAAAGATTTGGAGCCGTTTTTGAGAAAATGGCGTTTGAACTGACGTTTGCGACTCCTTTGCACAGTTTCAGGATGGCGGTCCGCGCTGCGCGGTGCTTCACTGAAGATCAAAGGAGCCGCCCTCTGCTTTCCTCTCTGTGTAGTATCTATTCTGTGATGACTCTGACGATGGTCGTGGCTTCGACGGTGACGGAGTCGATGCTGCTAATTCTAGCACTGACGGTGAGCCTCTGGATGCTCATACTGACGTTGATGTTGACGCTGAAACAGATGCTATCGGTCATGCTAGGGGCGATGCTGATACTGAAGTTTGATGGTGGTTTTTGTTACGTCCAGAAAAATACACCAACAAGAAAATTAACTACTGAATTTTATTATTCACTTCTTACCAGCCAAATTCTAAATCAAAGCAATACAATGCTTACAACCGTGTATGCCAGAAGATATTCAACGAAACAAGCACGGTCGTCATCAGGAGATTTCCCAATACAATCCAAAGTCACGAATATCCAATTAGAATCAACAACATAACGAAACACTGTCAACATAATCACTAGGGGGGCAAATTTTGATGACCTAAAACATTGCCAAAAACAATCAATAGAAATGCTCTTAAAATGCTTTAAAAATGCCATAAAACCAAAGAAAAATGACGTAAAAAATCTGATCAAAACTAGTTCGGATGAACAACTAAAGTGTTGGATACGTTACTGAGGTAATCGAGGTTTTTTCCATTCGTTCGAGTAATCTCAGCTTGCAAACGTTTGGTTTCGACTTTTCTTTACCAGGAAATCTCTGTCTTTAGTTATCCCAAAATCGACCGAACGTGTCAGTGGCGCAGATGTACGTCACAAGAATTACATACTCACAACGGCTGTAAAAAAAATTCTGAGCGAACAAATCGAATACGCTACTCAGTAATTCTGTGAAGAACAATTTTTTGCACCTCGTAAATATTATTTGAAGCAATTACCTTTAAAAATGTCATTAAAATCTATTAAATCAGGAAAAATGCATTAAAGTGACGTAAAAAGGTAAAAAATGGCTTATTAGTCGTAATCGACAACAAATGCAAAATAATGACCTATAAAAATGGGTAATTTCCTTTTGTCATAACATAAAATGAATTTCAGTAGTAAACGGCATTGTAAAGTGAAAAGAAAAAAACATTTCATTAAAATCCGACCCCTAGTAATCACAATAGTAGATTCTCATAACACGGAGCTCTTTCTCAATACTGTGCTACTGTTCCGTCGCGTATCGCCACTTATATACGCCAGGCGTCACTATCAGAGATTCGCCCCAGCAATATTATTAGAATATGTTTGGTCTTTGATTTTAAATACAAAACTCGCTCCTACCTCTGGTTAAGGTGGCCAGTTTTGTTGCCACTAAAGCCTGCAAGCGCGCCCAATTTGAATCACTGAATACAACCATAAGTTTTGATGACGGTCAAGCTGGCGGGGACCCTGAGGCTGACAACGAAACAGTGGTGTAGATGGAAACGGTTGCGCTAACAGATATGCATTTGCTGCATTGTAATTGACATTGACAATGATGGTGACTGTACTGCCAACGGTGATGTTGAAACGGAAGCTGCAGTTGTCGCTGACGTTGACGGAGTTGGTGGCGATTGCTATGACGTTGACGAAGGGGTCTACACTGAATATTCTTGTGACTGTAATTGTTTCGGCAACACTATCACTCATTAAACGTTTTCTCAATCGTTCTATGAGCTTTTAGTCGCCGAATCTTTCTCAGCTTCCAGACTCAAAATATTCACAATCTTGTCTGTCACGAAACATTGAAATATTTTGAAATTTCCTTCATACAGGGGAGTTTTTCTGGGATAATAGCAAACATGGATGAGGGAGCAATATGTTAAAAGTTGAGGATTCGTATTCCCTGTACGGCATTGGTTGGCCCCGTCAAACGAATTGAGGACTGACAGCATCATCTCGTCGTCAGTCAAATGTTCAAAGGATCAGACGTCATCCTCAGATTTATGTTCATAGAATCTCCGTTATATGACTCTCGATTATAGTTTGGAATTTCAAAGTATGTTCTCGAGATTTCTCGAGAGTCTCGATACTGGTCAACGCCTTTCGGAAAGTCCCGGGATCTCTCTCCCCTCGCACAGCATGTAGGCTCAGACGTGGTCCCCGAAGTGTGATAATTTATTCTCTCGTATACGTACGTGTGTACAGGAGTAATATTCGTAGAATAGAGAAAATTATGTAATACTACAAAACCTTTGTTTAGAAGTTTTCAAAGGCAATACACGTTTTGCGGTCCCCGGATACCAAATAAGTTGTTTTTTTAATGTCGGTCCGACCGTTCGTCCGTCCGTCTGTCCGTCTGTCCGTCTGTCCGTCTGTCCGTCTGTCCGTCTGTCCGTCTGTCCGTCTGTCCGTCTGTCCGTCTGTCCGTCTGTCCGTCTGTCCGTCTGTCCGTCTGTCCGTCTGTCCGTCTGTCCGTCTGTCCGTCTGTCCGTCTGTCCGTCTGTCCGTCTGTCCGTCTGTCCGTCTGTCCGTCTGTCCGTCTGTCCGTCATCCGTCTGGCCATCTGTCCGTCTGTCCGTCTGTCCGTCTGTCCGTCTGTCCGTCTGTCCGTCTGTCCGTCTGTCCGTCTGTCGTCTGTCCGTCCGTCTGTCCGTCTGTCCGTCTGTCCGTCTGTCCGTCTGTCGTGTCTGTCCGTCTGTCTGTCCGTCTGTCCGTCTGTCCGTCTGTCCGTCTGTCCGTCTGTCCGTCTGTCCGTCTGTCCGTCTGTCCGTCTGTCCGTCTGTCCGTCTGTCCGTCTGTCCATCTGTCCGTCTGTCCGTCTGTCCGTCTGTCCGTCTGTCCGTCTGTCCGTCTGTCCGTCTGTCCGTCTGTCCGTCTGTCCGTCTGTCCGTCTGTCCGTCTGTCCGTCTGTCCGTCCGTCCGTCCGTCCGTCCGTCCGTCTGTCCGTCTGTCCGTCCGTCCGTCCGTCCGTCCGTCCGTCCGTCCGTCCGTCCGTCCGTCCCTCTGTCCGCTTGTTCGTCTGTCTGCGAGCTTCTCCGTCTGTTTGCCAACACCCCCTCTCTCTCTCTCTGTCCGTCCGTCAGTCCGCTCGCCCCTTTGGCCGACAGTCTGTCAGTCCATCCGTCTCTCCTTCTGCGAACAGAATTAATGCATAAAGCATTTGTAGAATTGTTGCCAAAATTAATATTCTTCAGTCCATCTACATTGTCTCAAAGCCCTTCTATTTTGAAAAATATTTTTTAAAATTTTGGGAGTAATTTATATGAATCCCCTGGGAGAGTTTCAAAATGTTTTCAAAAATAGCTTCAAAGTTGTTTTTTTTTTACTTTCTTGTATACGTACGTATATACGAAATAATACAAGATTAATGGCCAAATGGCCTGAAGTAATAAATATTTAAAATTATATTCTTCACATTTATGAATTTACAGCATTCAAATAAACTATGTATTGATTTTATTGTATACGTTTGTGAGATGTTTAAGTAGTTCCGAACGTAAAATTTATGTTGTTTCTTTTTCAGATAAGCCGTGATTCTATTACCCCTACGGAGTCTTCACAGAAGTCTTCGTACCACGAGCTACCGGTGAGTTTATATTCTTACAGAACCGGTATTTTGATTGAATAGAGATCATTCTTCCATGGTTTAGTTGTTTACATGAAGTTACAACCTATGGATGGATGATCAGTACGTAAAATATGATTTCTACTTGAATTATATCGTCACGTAACGGAGAGCGTGAATTAATGTCATATTCCGATGTCAATGCTTGACAGAATTGTCATGGAATTTCGAAGTACTTTATGAAAAATCATGACCACAGGTTTTTTGTGTTCCATCATATTTAATTACACTTTGTTCATAGTACACTGAACATGGAACTCTGCATTCTTACAGTATTACAATTCTTTTAATAAAACATTCTACAATCCTTTGCACTTATTTTAAAATCTTCCTTTTAGTTAACCTCATTTTCTTTCTATACGTAATTCCAATATCCTACATGCCTCGTAATTTCATCAATTTACTCCTCTATCTTTTTTATACAACGCTCCTGAAAATAAAGTCTGTAATGAATACGCTTCTTTCAACGAGTTCTTTCATCATCTTCGAAAAAGCGACGGGACTTCTCTCTTCTGCCCGACGTTGTGTGAATACTATCATCTTCTTCTGCGTAAAGCCCTTCTTTCGTCTCCAAGCAACTGCTCTTCTCTCTCCTTTCACAGATTTAATGAGTCGCTTCTGTTCTTTAATAAGGTGCAATCTGTCTTGGGCTCTCTGTTCCCTGTCGCTTTGATCCCCCATACTTTCCGACTTCCGTCGTGATATTGCACTCCACGTTTTGCGTCAATCGTCAAGATGCGCTTTTAGAAGTCGTGATGTCAAGAAAAGAGCTTAAATGAGTTATGAAAAAGACGGAATTTTACGTTTTTGGCTGTACGCTTCCTGCGTATGTAGTTGATACGGAGACGATTTTCTTTTATTAGTGTATTCTTTCTCCTGGACAGAAACCCTTCGTATTCTGAGGAGAAAATGTTATGTAAACTGAAGTGTTTTGTTTAATTCATTAACAGATTGTTTTTCTAAATTAGAGACGAAAAAAGGCAAATAGTGTTTCTCACAACAGAAATGTTGCAGAAAGCTTATGAGGGTTTCGTAGCACCACATTACACCGCATTACAATCGAAATGTCTACAAGTAGAAACGTATTCATGGAAAATAATGTATTTTTATGATTTTCATGTACTGATTCAACGAAATTGAAAATTGAACATTCACTTGTCTTCCATTATTTCTAACTTCCAGAAAAGATTTAAAATAATAGCATTGAAATTTTACTATATTCTAATTCGGGCATATGCGAGAATTTTTGTTTGTTTGAAATATACGTTTTAAAATTAATTTATAATACAATGCAATATACGTAGTCTTAGTTATTATTTTAACCATTTTATTGGGTAATCAATTGATATTTTTAAGATTGTAATATATATTTCATCTTTTACAAAATGAATAATTTCTTATTATGAACATGAAGGTTTCGTATTATATCTCGTGCAATGAAAGTGTTTCAACACCAAAGAGTATAGGAAACACATAAAAAAGTTTTAACTCCAAATTTAACGCAGTTGGCTGGAATATAACATTCGATTTGACAATAATAGAGCATTTGCTAAAACTGCCATCTCTTTTCCACAAGAGTTATTTTCATTAGAAAAGTTAGGGAAGTTTAGACTAAAACAAAATCTCAGTACTTCATTTAGGATGAACAATATAATTGCAACAAACACAGGTAAACTTCATTTCTCAGAAATTGATCCATGAATTCATAGACAAAGTGTTCAGCTATTGAATTTGACTACAAACTGAAAACTCTCTTTCAATATTACGTTAAAAGTGAACCTAGAATATTTTTCATTAAAATAATCAGCAAGTATCAAAGTATCACATTCAAAACCGTTCCAAATCTACTGTAAATTATATAAAGAGGGACATTCCCACCACCATCATCTGCGAGCGTCTACCATCTGGGTGCTGCTGTTCTTTAGCCCGCTATTCGTCATTCAGAAGTAGGAGCAGTGCGACATCACACGGGTATTTGTCCCTGCCCCTGACATTTTAAATACATTTATTTAGCCTCCAGAAGTGTTTTGATATAAACGAACTGTTTTTGCCTGTACGCAAATTGTCAGAAAAATACAATATAAAAAAGTAGTGCATTTCTCAGCAAAACCAGCAATGCAAAATGAGGGAGAGAGAGAAACACCATCACTGACCTGCATCAACAACGAGAGGATCAAGAGATCATCTTGGGGAAAGTGAATCATTTGTTTCGAAAATGAATTATAAGTGAGCTCAACCTCCAAATAGACGGTTTATTTTTTAACATTGATATAATTTTGCAGTTTTATTGAATAACACCGGCTTCCAGTTTTATATTATTTACACTACAAGAACATTTAATAGAAAAAGTTGGCTTTTAGAGTATTTACTAGTTTCTTAAATAATGCATATTTGAGAATGTTAAATATCAGGTTGCCTTCCCGTCCTAGTAAACGAATCTCTTATGCAGAGCGTGTTTCTGTGGCTTTACAAACGAGTGCCACAATATCGCATGCAAATGTACAGTAAATTACATGAAGAGCGACTCCCCCCCACCACCACCACCACCACCATTTGCGAGTGGCGGTCCTTTAGCCTGCTCCTCTGTCGCCCGCGAGCTGGAGCCGCGCGGAATGAGACGGGTATTTGTCTCAGACCCTGACGTTTTAAGTGCGCGTACTTAGGCCGTACGGGCGTCGGCGGACGGGATTCGATTTATGGCATCCGTTTGTTTTCTGGTCGCCAGGCGTTCTTCATTTCCTTTCGCTCCAAAGAATGGCCGTCTTTTTTTTCCTCCCTTTTTTTTTGAGAGGAAAGTTCTAAAGATCGTCTCTTTTCTTGCTGTTCATGGCAAGACTGGAGCTTCATTTTCGTTCCTTTCCATCCTCACTTGAAGGAAAGTACGTCTGAAACTAATTAATACAAATGTTCTTTAATTACTTGAAAATAAGGACTCGTAATGAGATTATTTGCGCAACAAAGAAACATCGAAGTTTCTCTACTAGTGACGCAGTTTAATATGGCCATTCCTGTCGCTGAAATTGCTCACAAGAAACGACCGGTCCGTGAACAAGTTACGAGAAAGAGAAAAGATGGTAGGAAAGATTTATGGGTGTGTTTTGAAAACAAAATGCTGTGTACATATGTTCTAATTGTAGCCATTAATAATAATCTTACTAAATCATTATTATTATAACAGCATTAATATATTTTTTTGTAAAATTCGGTAATTTGAATGGTTATTGCAAACATTTAATTGAGTGGGAATTATGTATTCGTTTGTAAGATGAACCTAACAAAATATTGAACATGCACGCTCTTCAATTAACGAAAATTAATTTTATAAAATATTGTGACATACCAATATGTCACTGAATATTGTACAATTATTTATTATAAATGGCGTCAATTAAAGGGGATAAATTATGTGAATATGCTAGCATAGCAACAGTAAGCGAGCCGTCGTCAAGGTCAACATATTCATGCAGTGACAATCGCGGAGACGGCTAGTTAATTCTATATAGAATTCTGAGATTGGCCGAAAAAGCAGTGACAGTCGTGAAGACGGCTAGTTCGTTTTGCAAGAAATTTAGAGATTGGCTAGGTACGAAAGTACATCAAATGTTATCTGAAAATAAACAATCGAAATTAAGAACGGAGCTTTGCAGGGCTGAAGGAATACGATAGACATTCATTCTGACTGATGCCGTGCTCATGAACGGATCGTGCTCCAATTAATGTTAGGAGTTTTTTTTCTTTGGGGACTTGTAAGCATATACTAGGAAATGGATATTGAGAGAACATCAAAATTGGAACTCTAAGTGTGACAGTGGAGCTTAAAATATTTCATGTGAACGAATTGGAGGGACATTGAAGGCTTGGGCGAAGTTGTCAGTGATTGGACTGGAATGTTAGCAGCAAATAGTTTGTTGATCTGATGAACGGTAATTGAAGTGAGCTTCCGAGAAAAGAAGAGAGAAGATGGTGTCTGGACCTGAGGACAGCGGCGCCGAAGATGGATAAAGATGGCCGAAAAAGCGCGCGAAGACATAAGGTTGGAACGGTCATGACAAACATTTAATTTTATATTGGGTAAAGTTAAACAATACCAAAAATTGTTTTAAATTATTAAATAAATTTCCATGTTTTCGTGAAATAAATATATGATTTTTCATTGAGCCAATTCTAGCAATAAAGTAGCAAGATAGAAAGACATTTGCTTTTCAGATTCCTCGACCGAGTTTGTTTGAGTAAATAAATTGCAGTTTATTTCAAAATGGCGCACCAACTGGGGCTGAATTTCTTTATAATCATTAAGATTATTTCAATATATTCACGAAATTCTTGGATTTTTGGTGAGAAGCTGATCATTTTTTTGTGGATGGATTCAGAAGATATCAAGAAATATCTCTTAAAAACACTTTTTAGGCAATTGAAACAATTTTTGGGTGACTAGCAGCACTTACAGTTATGATCAACAGCTCATTTCTTTCCTCTCGACAAGGCAAATCGATTGTCACAATTCTTAGTTGGTTCGTTCTAGAATATTCTAGAGTTCCAGAAAAAATACATGTTTTGATGGTTTCAATGCTGAATATTCCTGAAACGCTGCCAAATACTGTACGGTCTTTCCAATTTTCACGTCAATCATTCGTCAGATTGACGGTAATTAAACCTAATTTGGTAATGAATTGTCAAAAAACGAGTTGGGGGAGTCATGCACTTAAAACGTGTCGGGAGAAGTTTTAAAGCCACGTATGGTTTTCATATTTGATTGCTTTCGACAAGACAAATCCATTGGCTCTATTTTTAGACGGATATTTATAGAATATTCTAGAAGAATTGTAGAAGAAACGAGTTTTGATATGATTTAAGCCACATGCATTGCTGAAATGCTGTGAATGAGTACATTGTCTATCCGACTCAACATGAATCCTTAGAACATGTTTCTTTATATGGACGAGAGGTCGTTACATTCGAATGTTCGTTATATTTATTATTTATTATTTAATAGGTAATTATTACAGACAAATTAGAAAACTTGGTGCAATGTGGCTAGGCCGAAGGCCTTTAAGCCATTACAATACCTACATTCTACCTTGTTCTAACCTTTCGAATTCTGGTATTCACCCCAAATGGTCTCTCCTTCGCATCAAAGCCGCGGAAAAAAAGACCATAAGGTACGGCTGAGGAAAAAACCCCTGAAGGGGGAAAAACCTGCCGTCAGAAGCCGAGTACATGCTAATCTATACGGTTTTTAAACTATTTATTTATTTGGCGCGGGCGTCAGGCATTCTCCTTCCAGTGTTTGGCCTCCTCCGCACCTGAAAACAAACAGCACCACAGAAAATCGACCGCACCAACGCCTCTGCCCCAACATTTCCGATTCCTACTTCCCTTCACCTCCTAATGTGTTTTATTTTAACCGTTTCCTTTTATTTTATTTTAATTTAATTTTAATTTATTTAACTTATTTTAATTAATTTAATTTTAATTTATTTAACTTATTTTAATTAATTTAATTTTAATTTATTTAACTTATTTTAATTAATTTAATTTTAATTTATTTAACTTATTTTAATTAATTTAATTTTAATTTATTTAACTTACTTTAAGTTAATTTATTTATTTTTATTGACTTATTTATCTATTTATACTTAACAATTGACTACAACTTATAATTTTTTTTGTACTGTTTTCTAACCTAGCATAACTTACTGACTAACTTAATTATTGTTATTTTATTGATTTATTATTTATTTCTCTCCAGTCTAGGCTCTGCTCGTACTAACCAGTGCTATTTTCCCACTCCCTAATTTCAGTTTCTCTAATGGTCCGAACCTTTCCTAGAAATGTTCCTAATTCTTTCATGACGTTAGATCTTTTATCACCTAGAATGTTTTGGGCGAGCGTTACGTTCCTATGTTGGAAGCAGTAATTTCCCATTCCCATCCATTTTCCTCTCCAAGTTTTGGTCGCATTGCAAGTTAAAAGGAGTTCGGTCGCATTGCAAGTTAATGTTCGTTATATTGAACATAGTCAAACCTATATACTAACTTAAGGAGACAGGTGTTTCTAAAAAAGTACTTCTATCGTCAATTTTTCATGTATCTTCCTGTTTACAAGAATATACAAGCCGGGAAACTTTATTGTTAAAAAATATTCATAATATGAACTTGCGTAGCTCACACAAAAATTGTAACTTTAAAGTATTCGCTGACAGAGGTGCCAGGCTAAACTAAGTTTATAAAAAACTTTTATCATAAAAAATATAAATCCTACCAATCTCATCAAATACATAACTGAAATCAAATTTCACAAAGGATGACGATGAGTTCCTATAAAGTTGAAGATATTATTTCATAATTCAATGTAGCTTTTGCAACATTTTGTTCATTTTGCTTTAAAAATCCGTCGTGTAAAACCAGCATTAATTCATTTAACAAACATATGAAAAACTATATTAATAGAAATGAAATGGGGAAACTTTGTGAATCATTGTCAATGTTATTGTTTTTTATGTAATCACTTCTTATTAATATATGTCTGAACGCCTTCGCAACATAACGTTAAATTTTCGGTTGTGAATTGAAGTTGAGGAGAGAGGATTTGTTTCGTTTGAATTTTATATTTTCTTTTGTTTGAAAAAATAATTATTGCTAAAAAACTGTTTTTGTTTGAGTTTTGTTGAGAATAGCCTGGAGTTGTTTTGTTTTTAACGTGGCATCTGAGGATATTATCTTCAAGATGAAATAAGGCACGACTTTTTGCGTCTATTTCGGTCCTGCCGCTAGAGTCGTTTGATCTGCAGAATTGCTTGATATGGTCGCGATCATGCGACATCTTGCGGTGGGACTAAGAAAGACGCAAAACGTCGTGGCTTATTTAATCTTGAAGGTGTCACGTTAAAAAAACAAGTACAGATGCTGATTGTTTTTTTACTTTCAGATTTTCTTCATTATCATGAAATAAATCAAACCAATTTTCGTATTGTGACTATTATTTTCATCTCTCATGTTTGAGTTTCTTTTACAGTGTAGTAAATAATAGTCTGGCAATTATCTTAGGAAATACAAACACTCTTCTATAATTTCAGGTAATATCGTTAAGTCTCTCATAAAACCTTCGTTTTCGGCCATAATATTTTAAATTATTGCCATTTACTATTTGAAATTAATGTTACAAACTGACATTAATTTGTCATTTAAAAGATTCTGCCAAATTCTTTCATTCATTTATTTTATTTTATTTTTTACGTCAAAAACAGTTAAAAACTATGTGTGACGAGCTATGGGGAAGTGAATTATGTTCACGTTTTCAAAATTCTGTGATCCCTACACTAAACCATATACTACTTGCATTTTGAAAACAGAAAAAAATAAGTAAAAAAAGTAACAAAGCTCCAATGTAATAAAATCTATTTTCAAGGATAAATCAGCAACAAATTTGGGCTCTTATCCATGTCCTTTGTCAAGAGAGAATACTTCCTGCCGCGACAATATGGAGAACGATAATTTGAATAATTATATTTCCCACTGAATTCTAGAAGACGTGCACAGATAATGAAGTTACATTAATGTCCGGAAGCAAACCAAGGGGCCATCTCAGCATTTGCTCAATGGATCAGAAAAACTGGACGAAAAGCATGATCGAGATGGGGGTCATTCACCCGGATTTCCCGGATGACCCGGACCACTATTTCAACTTGACATTCCTTTCTCACGGTGTTGTTTTCGTCGTTGTGCTATTTCGGGGTACACTATTCGCTTTTAGCTGGTTTCAGCGCTCCTCACTCCCCGACCCCAGCTCCGCGTCTCGCGCCGCGCGCCTCCGAAACCAGCGGCATCCGCCGCCTCTGGCGAGAGCTTCCGGCGCCTCGCGAGTCTCCCATTGTGTGCGCCCCGCCCGCCCAATCATCCGTTTGCGCATCGCCCGTCCGCCCCCGAGTTCCTGCGCTCGCCCGGCGCGCAAACCCTTGTTCCACCCCGGCTTCCTCGCCGTCGCCTGCAGTCCTCCTCCACACGGTGAACCGCTCTTCCGTTTGTTCGTCTTACGAACTGTAGAATAGTGCTACAGCTTCCGACAATGCGACCTCTCTGTCGACTGGCCGTTGTCCCCCTCTACCTACTTTTCTAACCAATCTCTCTCCCGATTGATCGATCTCCCTTCCGACTTTCCGACCCCCCCTCCCCCGACTCTCCGATCCCCTTTCTCACTGCTCATCTCTCTGCGACCTATCTCCCGACTGATCTCTCTCAATTAATCTCTCTTCGGTTGTCCGATATCTCTCCCGACTGTGCGACTCTGCTCCAGACTATTCGATCTCTCCCCAGACTGACCGGTCAATCTCCGGACTGTACGATCCCTCTCTCGACTGTCTGAACCCTCCCTCACAGTCCGATTCTTCTCTCAACTGTCTGATCTATCCTCAGATTGATCGATCTCTCTCCCGACTGATCGATATCTCACCCGACTGATCGGTCTCTCTCCCGATTAATCGATCTCTCTCCCGACTGTCCGACTCTCTGACTCTCTGATCTCCCTCGCAAATCTCCGATCGCCCTTCCATTTGTGCGATCTCCTTCCAGACTGTACGCTATGTCTTCCAATTCCCCGATCTATCTCTTGGCTCTTTAATCTACCTCTCGACGACTCGATTTTTTTCAATTCCTTCGATATTTCTTAAGACCTTTGGATCACTCATCAGACACACCCAACTCTCTTTAGACCCTCCGATTTTTCTCCAGATCCTTTGATCTCTCTCCCAATCGTTTGAGTACCCATCTAGACTACCGATCCTGTCCGTAAACTACCGATGTGGTTGATTCTGAGTCATCTCAGCCGGCCGCAAATCGTCGAGACACTTATGCCACTCACTTTCTCACCCAACCGCGTCTCACCTCACCTAACCCGCCACCGTGAACCTCCTCATCCACTTCACACCCAACCTGTTCATCCATTCCATTCTTAACTACGTATACACATACGCACACAGTTTATCCAACCTCCCTCTTGCGCCCTCACCCGCGTCAACTCGCCCGCCCTCCGCCGCCGCAGTGGCGCTCGGGTCGCGGCGGCGGGCGCGGGAGGGGGGGGGGGCGCCGTGGGAGCGTATAAATTTCGCAGGACGCGGTATTATGTCCCAGCCTCGGCCCCGCCCGCCTGCACCCGCCTCCGCCCGCGAGCGCCCCCGGCGGCGCGATTTATAAGCCACGACGTGAATGTGCGTCATACATACCGCAAGCTCCGGATATTCGGGCCTCCGGCGGCGGCGGCGGCGGCGGCGGGCGCGGCGGGGGCGGCGGGCGCAGTCCTGCGCTTGAATGCGCTTCAGCGCGTTTGTCCAGCCGCCGCCGCCGTCGCAATCCTTTGCGTTCGCCTTCTTCCGGCCCGCGGCCCGCGTCGCGGACCTTGAGGAACGCCGTATATTTGTCCCTCGGCGAGTGATTCGTTCATTTGACTCGGCGGGCGCGGCCGGGCGGACCCAAGGGAATGGGCGGAGGGAGGCGGGGGAGGGGAAAAGATGATGGAGCGCCCGCAGGACGCCGGCTGACTGTCGCGTCGAGACGCCCTTCGCGGTGCTTGGTGGCCCCTTGCGGCGGGAATGCGTGGAGGCGGGCGCGCTCGGCCGGTTTTTGTTGCCCCATCGGTTAGCGGCGGCGAATTGGAGGGGGCGTGGCGGACTGCACGCCGGCGGGCGGGAGGAGTACCACACCGCTTTTTATTGATGTAGACGAGGCCCTATCACTAATTGGCTGTCCGGGAGGGCCTGTCACGTTTTCGCTGCCTGGATTGGCACCTACGGTTCTGTGCCATTATTGTCGTTGAATTTGTAGTGTCACTAACCGAGTAGTGATAGAGATTATATCCCGATAGTGGCGGATTTTCGGCACTTCTTTAACAGAGATCAATTCACTGTCGTAGAGAAGAATTCTAGCGTCCAGCTGCTCTGATTGGTAGATTGCGTCCTTTTTTCGATCAATTCTTGGCGAATGTTGGAAAAATGTCTTGACAAATTGGCCACAAATCGCGCACGATCTTCTCTCTTCATCCTTGTGCACTCCTCGCCATTTACATACATACCTGCAATACACCACCCCATGTGTCTGGAGACAAGTGGGAAGGTTAGAGGTGGTTCCGCCTGGAGGCGGTACCTCGCTGGGGGAAGAGAACTGTATGGGGAAGAATGCCAGCCCAGATGTAGATCGGCGCATGATGTAATGTTCAATCGGGGGAATAACACCGCCTATAGAATGTAGAACCCTATAGAATGAAAACACTGCCCTTACCGGTCTAATTGTGAGTCTATCTCAAGCTTATTTCGAGAGACTTAATGCTTTCGCCAATATTCGCTTTTTACTAATTTTTAAGTTCCTCTATGCAATAGACTTTCTGTATTCGCACTGACAGCAATGATTTTCCGTTTATTTTACGATCTACTGTACTACATGACTACTAACTGTACTTCATGTATTTGAGTTTTTGTAGCAAACTTTCTTCAATTACAATTTTTGTCCTCTTTTCCTTTCTACTTTTTTCGGTGAAAGTTAAATAAAATATTTACGACGAAGATTAGATGAACTCGCTCTCCCGAGAATAATAATTACACGAGTTCAGAAGAATGTTAACTCTGATTCTTGTGTACGCGTGTTTAATATTCTAGTATCTGTCGAGAAAGAGATGATAAGCTCCTTTTATTCCTTCCTTCCCACCACCTTGATACATTGTAGATGAGGTGAACCCACATTGTTACATTCGCTCAACGGGTGAGTAATAAGGCGTAACCGATAGGTTGAGAATAATTTTACCTCTTATTCTTACCCTCTTAACTCTGATTTTTTATACAAATACATTAAAGCTATTATTTAGTTTGATGCAGGGAATCCGATATTTCATCAATAAAAGCTACGTTTTTTATCAATGTGAAATAATATGTAGTGAAATGCCCTTGTAAAGGCAGATAATTTGGTTTCTAAGCTCACGTATTCATTCTCAAATGCCAGTCTCATTTGAAGAGGGATTAGGAAAAACGATTGAAGATGACGATAAATACCACACTGGCTCCCTGAGCGAAAGTCTGCATGCACAAGGCTTTATGCTCACCTTTTTCTAGACAGGTTATCACATAGCCCGCTTCCCTTTGACTTCCACTGAATGGTAAGGTTAATCATAAGAAATGAATGATGATATGCGCAAGATAGTGTGTGAATGATATTTAGATACGATACATAGTACTACGGAAATGCAAATTACACCTACTTGGTGAAACCATCCACTCTGCTCCAAGCTCCTGCGTTATCGCAATCCATTTGTTTACTGGAGGTTGAATAACTCAAAATAAATGTTCTAATGATTTACCATGAACATTTTTGAAGGCTATAGGGAGAAAAGTTAACATTCTTTTGGGTTTATTCACGTGGCGTCGAGACAATACATGATAATTTTCACAATTTTGAGAATGTATACAATACTGCAATTAGTTCATCAATCTTTGAACACTATTTTCGACTTCTTTAATTTACGAAAGATTTCTTGATGCATTTTTGTGCATATTTACAATTTTTATTAATTATTACTTATATTATTAATAATGTTTTATTAACCATTATTTCAACTGAAGTCAACTTGTTATTGTAATGCATGCTTTGCGTCTGGCGCGTCCACCTTTGCATTATAAACATATGTACTATTTTGCTTTATGTGTGAGTCCCGTCCTGCCTAATAATGAAAGTTTGCTCATTTGTCGAGAAGTTAGAAGCGAACACAACCATATCCAGTTATATTTCTCCTAGGTATGGTACTTAATCTATCCTTAAATTACTCCTTCATTATATGTTGCAGCTCACGCCTTATTGCGGGCTTCATTAACTCAAATTATCGAGTATTGTGAACCTTAATCTCGTTGCTTCCTCGGAGCCAACTTCAGCCTGGATAAAATGAAAACGATGAATTTGGTAGTCTAACTTACGAACAGTCGGCGCTGAGTGCTTCAAAAGTTATTTTCCATTTCCCCTTCGTACATTTGTAGCATCTGAATCATAATGCCTGTCCTGCTTCTGATCTTCGGCAAGATGCTTAGCGGGAAGCTGATAGCGCAGTACATGTCAATTCGCTAAAATATCAGTTGTCGCAATTCAGAAACAGATTTTGATCAATAACTTGCATTTACTTTACACTAGTAAGCGAAACAAACATTTCTAAGTGCGTTACCAACTCTTGAAACTTGGTCTATATTCATCAAATCGCCTAGTATTCTATTACACATCCTAGTTGGTGTCCATTGTAGTTCAAGTTACTATAATGAGACTACTCTATCAAACTAAAGGTGGAAAAGATGAATATTCTTTCTTCGTGCAGATGCATACTATTAATAATAATAATAATAATAATAATAATAATAATAATAATAATAATAATAATAATAATAACAACATATTTTCGGAAACTTCTGGTTCAGAAAAGTTTCCTGTATATAAATTTTAATTTCTGTTATATTAATTACGATTATTTTGTACATTAAATTCTTGATTTTTAGTTTCAGACGGTTTACTTAACACTTCAAGGGTTTGGGATAATATCAAAATAAGCCACATCAGTAACAACAAGTTTCCTGCTATTCGTAAATATTAACATATAGGTTTTGGTTAAAGAGTTGCTTCTCTCATTACTTTATAGGTATTGTTAATATTCAGGAAGGACTTAGGTCAGTAACAAGATCAGACACACTTCGACCAAAATAGAGATACAGTCGACTCCGGTTATAGTGAACTTCTGGGAACTAACTTTTTTGGTTCACTATATCGGAGGTTCACTATATCCTAAGATGTCAAAATTAAACAGGATTCCTCCACAACGATTGATTTCATTTAATTATTATTTTATTAATAGCACAATGCACTAACAGCATGAACAGAAAATTTCAATATCTTTATTTTGCCCTTAAAAAATAAATTTCCTTTCAATTGTCTGCTTCGTACTTTTTCATTAGTAATTTCTCTAGATCCTTCTCCAAAATTCGTGCTCTATCCATAATTGATTCTACATTATCCTCCGTGTCTAAGTATCGTAATGCAGTCGTGACGTTGACACCATTCAGTGTCTCTTGCACTTGGAACCAATATGGTACCGCACTGGGAATAATATACGAGATACTTTTGGTATCAATAGCTCAAGCTGCTAATGAAGCTGATCGTTTTTTCGCGGAGGATGTTGTACTTCCTACTTTCACAATAGCCGAGGATCAGGTTCACTATAACCGAGTGTTCTTATGGTTATTTGTAATACAAGTGAAACGGGGCCAGTGACGTAAGTTCACTATAACCTAGGGTTCACTATATCCGAGTTCATTATAACCGGAGTCGACTGTTTTAACATTCACGAATAGCAGATGCTTGCTTAGGCTGGCGTGGCTTATATAGTTACTGCTCCAAGTCCTTCTTTTGAAATTTGGAGTTGCCGTGCGTAGTTGATTTCATTACTTTTAAACAAATACAAAATAACACAAAAGTCTGTAATGAAGTGCACAAATAAATTTATTTTAACAAATACAAAAGATCATTCCGTTATAAATTGTGCGAAGTGAACATAGGCCACAGCTGTTTTTCACGTATTTCACTAAGGGTGAACTATTAAGCTGTACAATAACAGCCGGAAGTTCAAAATAACACATAATGGAGAATCGATTACGCCGAGTAAATGGCTTTCCCTCAGAAATGGAAACAATATATCATTTTGAAGTAAAAGTACTTTATAGTAAGTTAATGACAGGTGTGGTAAAGAAAATAGCCCCAAAATTCGAAAGAAATGCATCAGGAGAACTGACTAATGTATCTGAGATGCAAAAAAATTAGTTTCTATGTTTTTATTTCTTGGAATGCGTTTGAGTCTGGATTATTTGACACTGGTTTGTGTGAAAATAATGTTTTAATGAATACTACCAGTGGAAACTGTAAACGCGTTTTTCTCAAAAGTGCCTTGATATCAACGTGTTGTTAGAATCATGAGATTGAAGCCTAGAAAAGAGCTTATTATTTCTTTTTTGATAATCTTGCTTCCCTCTGGCTTAAAAAATTGCATTTAAGTAACAAAAATTCCGGGGCCAAACACTAGTCCGGGGCCAATGAAGACAGAAAAAGTCACTGTTCGCGTGAGTTTAGTACAATCGTTGTCTGAATGACAGATATCATTATTTAGCACCAAGATGCACGCATGGTGCTCCCAAAAACAAACATATAGTCACAATAATTCACATATAGTCACAAAATTTCAAAACGTTTCCAATGATGGTGACTTTTGCAAAGGACTCCGTCACAGAAGCATATCATGTAGCAAAATACACGTATTCTGTAACTCTGGGAGAAGAGAGAGAATAATTTGGATATAATGTAATAACTTACAGATTTTCTTGATCACTCATTAATTCAAGGTAACCTGTTCTCTACGCGTGGTGTGCAACGTTTGTAAACGACGTACGCTTGTAAAACGTCGTGACAGGATTAACTTTTAGTAAGTGAACAACACCGCTAGGTTTTATATTGTTTTTCCACACGAAAACCCTCGAATTAGCAAAAGAAACGAGCTTCTTGCATGATGTAAGCCAGATAGAACAAAAAGCCTGACTTCAGCTCGCAGCATAACTAACTTATCAGCAGAAAGCAAAAAATAGCAGATTTCGTCGTCCTCGTGTCCATATCCGATGAGCGCGGTTCAAAGCTGCGGTGATTTCGTGTGCCCTTATTTGCATTGGCGTTACAAGCGACGAAAACTTCACTCGCATTCACACAACACTCCACCAAACCACCGCTCCAGCTCTCTCCATCCCCCCATATTTTATTCCATCCCGGCCTTTCCAATTTATTCATTTTCTTGCCCGTTTCTTTCTTCTTTTTTTGAGTTTGTATTGTACTTCATAAAACATATTTATTATACTTTCTTCCTTGTATTTATTACTGTATTTCCAGTGTTACACGGGTTTTTTCATCCTACGTTGACATCGCAACTTTCTATGTACATATTTTCTGCAGAAATCTCTTAATATTTTCATTTCAGTTATATAAATTTTGGTTTTGAACACATAATTAGTTTCGAGTAATTTTTGCGAATCTTCGTAATTGCTAATTCTAATTTTCTGCGCTCTTTTTGCGCAAGAGAGAGTTTCTAACACCATTGCTGGCCGCTTGCGAGGTTCGTTCAGTGATAAAGTTTTCAAACGAACAGTACATTACACCGATCGGGATTCATCATCAACTGCGGCAAATATAGGTATTGGACATCATGAGCAAGTTCTAGTTTCTGGTCAGTTGGTACCACGATTATGGCGAAGAGTTACTGAATCGAATTGTCACAGGCGATAAAAGTACGCTCAGGCCCAGAAACCAGTCAGCAATCACTGCATTATCTCACGGTATATCACCGACCAAAACCAAATTCAAACATCAGAGAGAGAGAGAGAGAGAGAGAGAGAGAGAGACAGACAGACAGACAGACAGAGAGACAAAGAGAGAAAGAGAGAGAGCATTATGTTCATCGAATTCCAGTCAAATGTGAGACGGTGAACGCTGAATACACTGCAGAATTTGCGGAAGAGCATTCAGAACAAGGGACACGAGATGCTCAATGTACGAATAGGTGTTGTCTTCCTACGCGATAACAGTCGGCCACACACGGCACGGCTAACATGTACTGTAAAAGTTCCACTTGAAAGTGTTTGATTGTCAACTCTGTATACCGGATCTCGGCTCCAGAGATTTATATTTCGTCTTACATTTCAAGAAATTCCTCATCAGCATTACGCTAATACTGTGACGCAGAGGTGCAGGTAACTGTCGAACAATAGTTCCTATCGCAGGCGGCAGACTTCTACATGACACGGGGATACAAATGTTGATTCCATGAAAACAAAAATATTTCAGTTCTGGTGGTGATTTTGTGGGAAAATAATGCAACGTGTGTTGAATCGGTCACAGTAAAATTTTATCATGAAATTGTATTTTCCTTTCGTTGACGACCTAGGGATTTTCTGGATTTGCGTCTTATAGCTGTATGGTTGTAAGGATCAGTAGAGGGAAATGTTTGAAACTTTATTATTATTATTATTATTATTATTATTATTATTATTATTATTATTATTATTATTATTATTATTAGGATTATGATTATTATGTTATTGAAAAAGAGCTAATGAAACAAAACTGAATTTTCGTGCTGTTTTTTAATGGCCGCAGTACCTCATCCTCATCTAGCGGTCATCTTCAGAGCAGTATTACAGTTGTTTCTTCCTTCAGTAGACAGCGAAACATGATGTTGTACGAAAGGGCTTCTGTCTGGTGGAAATATTTCAGCATAATTCCTCATATTTTCATCAAAAAAATTTAGCTAGTACACGACCAATTGCGTGCTCCTT
>BLKR01005648.1:0-75364 GCA_011170035.1 Teleogryllus occipitalis | reverse complement strand
GTTGCTCTCTCCCCAACTTCGCTTGTTTGTTGCTTCCTCCCCGCCTTCGCTTTCCTGTTGCTCTCTCCCCGCCTTCGCTTTCCTGTTGCTCTCTCCCCGCCTTCCCTTTCCTGTTGCTCTCTCCCCGCCTTCGCTTTCCTGTTGCTCTCTCCCCGCCTTCCCTTTCCCTGTTGCTCTCTCCCCGCCTTCCCTTTCCCGTTGCTCTCTCCCCGCCTTCCCTTTCCCGTTGCTCTCTCCCCGCCTTCCCTTTCCCGTTGCTCTCTCCCCGCCTTCCCTTGTCTGTTGCTTCCTCCCCGCCTTTGCTTTCCTGTTGCTCTCTCCCCGCCTTCCCTTTCCTGTTGCTCTCTCCCCGCCTTCGCTTTCCTGTTTCTCTCTCCCCGGCTTCCCTTTTCCTGTTGCTCTCTCCCCGCCTTCCCTTTCCCGTTGCTCTCTCCCCGCCTTCCCTTTCCTGTTGCTCTCTCCCCGCCTTCGCTTTCCTGTTTCTCTCTCCCCGGCTTCCCTTTCCTGTTGCTCTCTCCCCGCCTTCCCTTTCCCGTTGCTCTCTCCCCGCCTTCCCTTTCCTGTTGCTCTCTCCCCACCTTCCCTTTCCTGTTGCTCTCTCCCCGCCTTCCCTTTCCCGTTGCTCTCCCCGCTTTCCCTTTCCTGTTGCTCTCTCCCCGCCCCTCTGCCCTCGCCTCATCCCTCGAATCGGCCACCATAAACACTGGGCGGCCCTTGGCGTTGCTACCATAGCCGACGCCTGTAAATTGTTCCTAATCCCCGCGCTGTAACTCTGTCTGGTCCGCTAAGCTTGGAATTCTTCTCCGGTATCCAGTGCTCAGCCGCCTGCCGCCTTTCTGTGTGCGCCGCCCCCAACGCCGCCCCCGCCCCCGGCGCCACCGCCCTTTTATTGCCCGCCCTTTACGAGCGTATAAACAACAAAGCCTCCGTCGGGTCGTAAATTACCTTCGGAAAACCATTTTTAAAACGTCCTGTGATGCGACGACGGCTGAAACAGCGGAAGAGGACCCGTTCACGCATGAACGAGTCCGCGACTCTTGACGGAGAAACTTGCTCGGTTGACTTCTGCTCGGGAGTTCCCCTGTACTTTTGTTGCCTCCGTCGGGAAGCTATTTATAGAGGTCGAGGCTCGTATCTGCTCGTCGCGAAGTGCTAAACTGCGAACCCCCTTTCGTGCGATCGCCTTCGGTGAATCGGTATCTGTATGCATTTCGTCGTTGTTCGTAAAGATAACAGGACATTTGTAATGTCCTCTGAGGATATAAAAGCGACTAGAGTTTTGTAGCCTCACATCTCTGATTTTTCGGAGGTACTTTAGCAACATTGAATGAGGCTGCGTGACGCAAATCCATGTGTCACGCGAATCGATGTGTCATTGTCAGAAATGTGCAGTGAATTGAGTTATTGCACTGAAAGGCACGTACAGACTTCTTGCAAACATTGTTTTTATGAACCGTGTTCCTGTAAACAATCCATATCGCAAATGATGTAACATTAGTAGGTTAGTATTGAGACGTTCTTGAAACGCTATAAAGTGGGAGATGAATGCTACTAAAAATTAGTGTTTTGCACGATTTAATAGCTAGTAAAACGTCAAAGTCTGATTGAATTAAGTTTATGTTATTGTTGTTCTTGTGTGGTTATTCTAACATTATTCTTAAGTTATTCTTCTTGGTTGGGCTTGTTAGCAGATGTCCACTTAGAATTTACTCAAAATTAAGTTTAATATTTAAATTATTTTTCCTATCAAAATAATTAAATATTATTATACTCACATAGTCTCTATGATCATCAATATTGCTGAATACGATCCATAAATTCCTTTTCGAGTAAGTGAATTTGGGTACAATTAATCATGATCATACATGGTAAGAGAAATCTTATGATTTTGGAACTCTAAATATATATTCCCTTTTTTAGATTGTAAGATTAGGTACAGATTTTTAAAATAAGTATTCTATTAAAAATTATGTAGATCTCACGAAGAATCGACATTAGTTTTTAGAAATTACATTTCGATAAATGTTAAATTCTGAACAAAGCATTAGTAATACCTAATGAAAGGTAACATTGCAGTTGTATTCAGAGTACTGCGAAATAGTGTTCTTACCAATTTTATACAGGTTTTATTACATTTGAGGTAAGCAAAAAGTTCTCATTTGGTAAAGTTTTTTAAAATTATTTGTACATCAGTATTGACTATTTTGCATATAATATACCTCTAAATACATTTCAGTTTGATTCTAATGGATCTAATATTTACGAGATTAAATACGTTTAGGATTATTAATTTATGCTTATTTAGGCATGGTTTCCAGAAAAATATTTTGAACGATTTTATCTAAGTAATATCAGTGACACTTCCGGTCGTTTAATACATTTCTTGCATGCTTGCAAATTTACAGTTTGAGGGGCTCTGTCACTGTCTTATCGTTCGTTTTATACCGCTTTGAAACGTGATCTAAATTTCACGTCATAAAAAAAAGCATTCTGAAATGCATGAAGATGTTTCTTTTAAATGATCATACATATTTCTAAGCTTTAAAAATGAATGGATACGTATAACCTCATTTATTTGCACTAACATACCTGAAAGGAAGGGTATTGTTCCTGGCATACTCGCAGTATAAATTCAGTTAAGATCGAGAAGGGCATGTCTGGAAATATTTGGCAGCCTACACGAGGGTTCCTCGCAGCTCGGTGTCATGGGAAGGGCAATAATTCTAACCTGACCACAGATTAATGTTGTTGGAATAACACTGCCTGCCGTGATTTAGATTAGACGAAAAACAAGCTGTGTGTGAGAGAGCTGGAAACAAGCCAATCGGAAGCAGATGTTGCACGGTGCTTTGGTGATTAATTGTCAGACCCTGGAGACAGTTTCAGAATACAGATTGCGTCATTAGGAGGCTGAACAATAGGAAACTCGAACGTGCTATCTGTATTTTCGTTTGCGTTCATGGGTAGTGTAGAAAAGAGGTCTTTTGTATGATGGTAGTCATGTTCCGTTTCCATGAAATATGAAAACAATGGCTCACCTCGGGTGTCATGACCAGCTATTTACGATTTGTTTGGCATAGGTCAATGAGAAAATTATTCATATACTGTAAAGAAGTACAATGGAATGACATAATGGTGAGAGAGCTTTTATTAAGCAACAGAAGTGAAATAATTTTAAGTCTATTATGACGTGCTGTGTGAAGTAGAAGATAATCTAATTTGTTTTTTGTAAAGAATATAATTGTTAACATTATTTAAATATTGTTTTCTAATTTACATTTTGTAATGACTGATGCACTTCTTAAAGAAAATTTTAAAGAATTCTATTCGTAAGAATCCTGACAAATATGTTAATGAAAATTGCGGTTTTGATATGGGATAAACCAATTCACAGATCTGAAAAATATTTTTAATTTGAGTGTTGCATAGAAAAAGAACACGTAGAAGAAGAAGAAAAATTGCTTGAATACACTAATTTATTCTGTTAAGTCCTCTGTATTAATGTATTTCCTTAGATGGTACAAACTATTGCAATATTATTAATTTAATGCACATCTATGTCAGAATCAGGACTGGACTTTTAACATTTGGCTCCTGAACTGGGCGTTCTGCAAACACAACTGCTGATTGTGTAATCCCATCATTGCTGGAACTACATTTATATGCTAATGTGCGGGAACCCATCGTTTCAGGGTATTAGTGTTGCAACGACAGCTTATTTTTATTTACCACACACGTTTTGATGAAATGAAATCTTGTAATCCCCTCGTACAAATTCTAATTCAAAATAAATTGAATTGATTTTCTTTTGAATGTCTGTCTGTTATAATATTGCAGTAGTAGTGTATGCAATAATAATTCAATGCTAATAATTTTGGATAATTTTGAAACATAATAATTAAATATTTTATAAACCATTACAGTTCCAACTAGTTGGAGTGAATATTTAATACTTATGAGTTAAATTTCAGAAAGTAATAATATTTTGAAAAATTGAAAATTTTTGTTTCCGTTATTTAGTTGTGAAATGTAGAAATGAATAATTTTCTGTTTTCAAAATAATTCTTGAATTGTTTTAAATACTTTTCTTCTGCCTTTTGTAGGTCATTTTGTACATCATTTAGTTAAAATAATATAAAGTATTAGGAATGTCATTTTAGTTCCTACAAATTGCCAATGGTATGACATATATTCATCGGTACATGTATGTTGGCTGATTGACGTGGAGAATGGAAATGGAAAAGATTTCCCTATGATTAATTCTGACCTTGCGGCAATCTATAAATTTAATCATGGCATTGCGTTTTTTTTTTTCAAAAAAAAAAGTTCAGTATTTTAATAATAGCATTAAACGTTTCTGCGAAATTTATCAAAATTGTGCATTTTGAAAGATTCTTTTCACTGGTGTCTTGTATATTTAATATTCTGGTTAAATAGCAGAAAAAGTGTTATACATAAATAAAGTTGCAGAAATCTCTCGATTTAAAAATAATGTATTGTCATTTTACGTATTCTTTGATTTCTACGTTCAAGATTACACTTTCAAATGATCGAATAAATTAAGCTTAAGGGAATATAAAAAATCAAGCTCAGTTTCTAACTTTATTTCTTTCCCCTCTGATGTCATATCTATGGTTTACGTACATCCCCGATCATAAGAAATTTTTAGTGAACAACTGTGCGGTATAGCGACACCTCGTCAGTATTTCTATACCTGAATACCCAACCATAAAACTCATCATCTTGATTGTAACATCATTCCTGAGCCTGCCGTAGAATCGCGGGAGATAGAGCGTGGTTCTGACAGGCCGTCTCTCCGCTTGTTACAGACTCCAGCCGCCGCACCGTCTCCGCGGTCGTCCTGCCCCGCCCATCGCCCATCGCCCATCGCCCATCGCCCAATCGCCCAGGGCCCAGCGCACCGCCTGGCCCCACGCGACGCCCCTGGAGAGCGCCCGCGGCTGCCGCCCGCCAGCGGAGAAGGTAACTGCTCATTCACACGCGCGCTCTCCCCGAGTCACGCGTTGCTAACCCGATTAACGTTGCCTGTATTACGGTTTTCTGCCTCTCTATCTCGCTCTGCCACCGTAGCACTGCTTTCGTCGCGCCGTATCAACACCATCCTAGCCAGCGCACCTGCCTCCGCTGTTCTCGCTGTACGACCTCTTTCGCACTTCTCTCCTTCCGTCCCGTGTCGCCGTCCCCTGTCGCCGTTCCGTGTCGCCGTCTCCTGTCGCCGTCTCCTGTGTGCCGTCTCCTGTGTGCCGTCTCCTGTGTGCCGTCTCCTGTGTGCCGTCTCCTGTGTGCCGTCTCCTGTGTGCCGTCTCCTGTGTGCCGTCTCCTGTGTGCCGTCTCCTGTGTGCCGTCTCCTGTGTGCCGTCTCCTGTGTGCCGTTTCCTGTGTGCCGTTTCCTGTGTGCCGTTTCCTGTGTGCCGTTTCCTGTGTGCCGTCTCCTGTGTGCCGCATTCCAATGATATTGAAACTATTTGAAATACATAGATGTATCAGAAAAAATCACATGTACAGAGGACGGGTTGTCGTTAATGAAACCATGGTGAAAGGGGCTGGGTTTGGCGTTTGTTGTCAAAACGTGCTTCTGGCCACAAGGAATGCTCTCATAGCAGCTCGCTGGAACAGTCATACGGGTGACAACTATTTCAGGCTGGGAGAGAAAAAGCAGCACTTGTCATCAACATTGTCGCTAAGGAATGTCACATTTAGGAGAAGAGGACAAAGATGGTGGAGAATTAATCATGATTACTAAATTACTTTACAATTCAATCCAACATTAATGCGTGCATTAATCTTGTTAATAATTTGTCTACAAGTGATCGCTGACGACTTGATCCCTTCAACTTATCTGGGTTTGTGTTTTTTTTTCTGAAAAACATTTAATAGAGTTCTTGCTCATCAAGGATAATCATTTTTTGTTGTGTACAAAATGGGTTACCATTGGATTTTCGGCGCACTACATAGCTGTCTGGAGGAAAATTCTAGTGGCCGGCTGCTGTGATTGATAGTTTTACGTTATTTTGCCGATCAATACCAGTCGAATGCTCGATTAGTACCTTATTAAACAGACAACGAACCGCACGCGTTCTTTCCTTTCACATCCTTGACCTGTCCTCTCCACTTACACACTCACACACATACATACACACACGCTCTACATTAACATGCATGTCAGGTATCCAACCGGGAGCCAAGAGCTGGTCCCGGCTGGGGCTGTGTCTCGCTGGGAGGATATACCTGCAGGACGACATCTCTCGTAAGCCGACATGTACATCGGCGTGGTGTATGATGATTGATTGATTACACTAGTCTGCGATGAAATTGCTGCCTCCGAAATTTGAATGTTTATGAGTATTTTTTACATGCTGAAATCAAATTCAAAGTCAGAATGTTCCTATCACGTAGGTACCATTTTTAAAAATTTTATTTTACTTTTCCTTTTGGCATAATTCTTTTATGCCCATGTAATTTATATATTAAATTGTAATGCTTTACCACGTGTAGTTTTGTGATGTGAGGATGTGAAAACAAAGTGTATTTATAATGCTTTTGATGCATTTTTAGTAATCACCTGGGGCATTATCTCTTTCTTATCTGATACGGGGTGCGAGCGTCTCAGGAAGTTAGAGCAAGATTACGTGTACCGTTGCCACTATCCTAAGTAGATAACCAGTCCTTGGTGTCAGACACATTATTATCTTGTCTTTCTGAAAACGTACACGTCCCGTCGTAGTTTCTCTCATATTGAATTAGAGTGTGCCATAAATAAGTCAGTTTCAAGCTGTACTGTAAAGTTGTAGTTCAATACGAAAGTGTATTTACCATGTCGCATCGTTCCTGTATAAATGATCCAGGCGACATTTGTTATAAATGTGGGACACATTGCCTTAGCTGAGACGCAATATTACAGATTTTGTAAAAAAATCTTATCTTACATATTTCGGAATAAAATTTGGAGACCAAAGTATACCTTGGGCACCCCACAAAGTAAGTAGAGTATGCACAGAAGATTCTCGTCATTGGGTCAACGGCAAAAGACCATCGCTTTTTTTGGAATACCTATGGTTTGGAGAGAGCAGGCAAACCATAGAAATGTTTGCTAGTTTTGTTCGTGTGATGTGAAGGGGTACAATTCGAGAAATAAAAAGCAAATTGTGTATCCAGTTGTTCGGTCAGTCATTTTGCCTGTTCCCCATGGGCCTGACGTACCAATCCCTACGCGACCAGAAAGTATTGGACAGTTTTCATCCGAATCTTATGAAGAAATGATGGAAATTGGGACGAGTGACAGTGACTACCTACCACGATCGTCTGCTGCTGAACGTGGATGTTTTAACTAGAGTGAATTATTTATTTATTTATTTATTTTACGTCAAAAAACAGTTAAAAACTGCGTATGACGTGCTATGGGGAAAAGTGAATTGTGTGCACATTTTCAAAATTCTGTGATCCCTACAATAAGTCATATACTACTTAAATTTTGAATTTTGAAAGGGAGAAAAAAAACACCTCCCATGTAATAAAATCTACTTTCAAGGATAAATAAGCAATAAATTTTGAATTTTGAAAGGGAGAAAAAAACAAACAAAAAAAACTCCCATGTAATAAAATCTATTTTCAAGGATAAATAAGCAATAACTTTTGGCTCTTATTACTTCCTGCCGCGACAACATGGAAACGATAATTTGAATAATTATATTTCCCACTGAATTCTAGAAGACGTGCACAGAAAATGAAGTTACATTTATGTCCAGAAGCAAAACAAGGGGCCATCTCAGCATTTGCTCAATGGATCAGGGAAACTGGACGAAAAACCTGATCGAGATGGGGGTCATTGACCCGGAAGCTGTGTTACAATAGTTGTTACAGGTTGTTTATACTCATTTATACAGTCCAAATGGTAATTAATGCATTATGTATCATTGTTAAATGACTTGGTAAGAGATCTTGCCGTCTCTAAGGAGTTAGCTGAGTTGTTGGGGTCTAGACTCCAAGATAAGAATCTGGTTTATCTCGAAACATAATTCTACTGGTTCAGAAAACGTGAGATAGTATTGAAACCTTTTTTCTCCGATGACTATCTTGTATATTGCAACATTGTGAAAGAACTTAGGCTAAAACTTGGACTTCCCAACTATGATCCAAGTGAGTGTAGATTGTTCATTGATGCTTCGAAGCGAAGTTTAAAGGGTGTTCTCCGTCATAATGGTAACGCTTATGGTTCAGTGCCGGTTGCCTATTCATTGATCCTTAAAGAATCATACGCAAATTTGGAACTAATGTTTTTGCGAGTGAACTACAGTGAACGCAACTGGCAAGTTTGTGACGGTTTTAAAGTTTTTACGATGCTGCTAGGTCAACAGTCTGGGTTTACCAAATTTCTGTAGTTTCTTTGCTTGTGAGATAGCAGGGCACGAGTTGATCACTGGAGTAAGATATACTGGCCACCTCGAGAAAGTTTTGAGGTCCGTTGTAAGAACGTTATGCGCCAAAGCCTTGTGAAGTTTTGCTGCCACTTCTCCAGAATCAGCTTTAGCTTAATGAAACAATTTGTTAAAGCTTTAAATAAGGAAGGAGACTTTTTCAAGTACATATGTGAGAAATTCCCTGTACTATCTGAAGCAAAATTAAAAGGTATATTTAATAGTCCTGATGTAAGAAAATTTATGTCAGATGCAGCATTTAAAAATACTACGGATGAACAGGAGAAAGCAGCATAGATATCTTTCCGTGAAGTCGATTCAAAATTTCTTGGTAACTACAAGGATCGCAATTACCGATACATTGTGATTAACATGCTTGAAATATAGAACAAACTTTGTTGCAACATGAATATGAAAATTAATTTCCTGTTTTCTCAACTAGATTATTTTCTTGAAAATCTAGGATTTTTGAGTGAAGAACAAGGTTAACGATTTCTCAAGGATAGAGTTCCAAAGGAGGTACCAGGAACGCTGAAGTATCAATATGCATGCAGACTACTATTGGATGATAAAGCGTTAAATACCCGAAGACGCACAAAAGAAAGCGGAGTGCTTTCTCAAGAAAGCAGGAGTGCTTTATCACGTAAGAAGCAATGAGTGTGAAATTTGTGTTTCCAATAGTGAAAAAAAAGACTAAATAAAGCAAAAACATTCTAGTGATGTGTATTAACAACCATACACATTCATTTCAGGAAGTTGTGTATGCTAAATATTGTTTTTTAATTTAGGCAATAAACAAAAAGTTTAAATTCGCAGGCTAGTGTTATTAGTGACTACGGGCGTGTCCACTGCTAAGTTCCCGTAAGTGTAGTACATGTTTCTCGGGAGTTGGCGGTTGTTTTTCTCCTGCTGGTCGGCGAGATCCGGCACCGACGTACTGTCGAATAGCGAGTGTTACCCTAACCAGGTAACTCCCACCGCCTCAGCCGGGACAAGCTCTAAGCTCCCGACCGATCTCCTGGCATATGTAATAGTGTAGCAAGTGTAATATGCGCCGTGTATAGTGCACCATCCAGTTCGTAAGAAGTCCTCCCGGAATAAACCATTCGCTACACAAACGGAACTAATGACCGTAGCAGTTGACGTGCACGGAATCTTCAATTAACCGATTGATTGATTGTTAGTGATTTCGGGCGCGTCAACTACTGAGGTCATTAGTCCCGTATGAGTAGTGCATGTTTTCCTTCGGGAGGTGGCGGTGATCTTCCCGCACTGGATGACGAGAACCGGCGACGACCTACCGTCGACTAGCGGGGTTTTCCCTAACCAGATATCTCCCACCAGCCGGGCACCACCCCAGCCGGGACAAGTTCTAAGTCCCCTACCGGTCTCCGGTAGTGTAGTGCATGTTAGTGTATGTGTGTGTGTGTAAGGGGAGAGGATAGGAGAAGGAAGAGGAAGAACAGATCGCGCGCGGTCCGTGGCCCGTTTGGTAGGGTACTGCTCCGGCATTCGCCTGGTGTTGATCGGAGAAACCACGGGAAACTACCGATCAGTGCAGCCGACCGCTAGAATTCTCCTCCAGACAGCGACTGAATTCGACCCAGCTGAGAAGCTAGAGTCGAAAATCCTGCCGCCGTTGGGACACGAACCTAGGAGGCACGACAGTGACATCAGCTGATGCACTGAACCACCGCTCCCGGTTTCACAGAATCGAAGCCGCAGGGAAAGTCCCGTGGCCCGCGCCCTCCTAGCGCCACTCACCGCGTCGATGGAGCCCTCGACGACGAACTCGGTGGCGGCGATGGGCGCGCGCGAGCCGGCGCGCGCCCGCCAGCGGTTGGCCAGGCGGTCGAGCGCGCGCGACACGGCCGTGAAGCTGCTCTCGGCCGACAGCGTGAACTCGGCCACGCGCACGCGCTTGCTGTCCGCCGCCGCCGCCGACTCCTCCGGCACTCTGGCCTCCCGCTTCCGCGCCCTGCGCACGCGTTTGCGTTGCAAAGGGGGTTTTGTAGTCTCAGTTTGTCTGAGTGCCTTCATTTACAACACTGAGGGTTTATGCCTATAAAAGAAGTAGTAGATTATGAAACGATGATGTAATGATGGATTGATTTTTTCGTGTTTCCGGGCACGTCAACGGCTTTGGTCATTAGTCCCGTTAGTGTAGTGCATGCTTTTTTTCGGGAGATGGCGGTGATTTTCATCCCGTTGGATGGCGAGATCCGGCGCCGATCTACCGTCGACTAGTGGGGTTTCCCCCAACCAGGACTCTCCCACCAACGGGGCACCGCCCCAGCCGGGACCAGCTCTTTGCTTCCGACCGGTCTCCCGGAATATGTGGTAGTGTAGTGCATGTTAGTGTGTGTGTGTGTGTGTGTAAGGAGAGAGGAGATGACAAGGAAGAGGAAGGGAAGATCGCGCGCTGTCCGTGGCCCGTTTGGTAAGGTACTGCTCCGGCATCCGCCTGGTGTTGATCGGAGAAACCATGGAAAACTACCGATTAGAACAGCCGGCCGCTAGAATTCTCCTCCAGACAGCGAGGGAATTCGACCTGGCTGAAAAGCTAGTGTGGAAAATCTTGCCGCCGTCAGGGCTCGAACCTAGAACCTCCCGGTCAGAGGCGCTGCAGTAACATCAGTTGATGCCCTGAGCTACCGCTCCCGGTGTAATGATGGATATTAACACACGAGTGTGATATTATTGTAACGAATATTGCGTCATCTGCCGGCAACCACCATGAACTACCTGTATGCGCGGATTGCGACATCTGCCGGCGGCCCTCGAACTAGCCGGTTCCAGAGTGTTCGCGGCGCTTATCGCAAAGTCCAGAAAATTCTCGACGGCGCCCGCCAAGTATAAATACGCGGCGGCCGGAGATCGCGAGTCAGTCTTAAGTCTGGAGTGGAAGCCGAGCTGTGAAGTATGTTCATCGCGGTGAATAGCAGTGCAGTGATTGTGCTCAGTGACATGAACCGTGGCGAGCGTCGTGAACTGTGGTCAGTACAGTGGACTGTGGCCAGTGCATCGAACAGTGGTCAGTGCTTAGGACTGTGCGACAGTGTAAGAGTAGTGAACAGTGAAAATAAACACTCAAGAAAAATGTAGTGTAATTAATTATCAAGACAAGTGTAGTGTAAATAAATAATCAAGACAAGTTTAGTGTAAATAAATAATCAAGGGAAGTGTGCCGTATAAAGAATAATCAAATGAAAACTATCTGTACATAAATCGAGTGTTTTCAGTGATTGTGTTAAGAAACAAAATAACCGTTTTTTTAATAATACCCGAGTTCTAATTCACCACCTAGAATCGTAATATTACGATAGGAGCGAGTATTGTCAACTTCACACGAGTGTATTAATGCCCATTTCATCCAATTTCATACGGTACTTTTTCTACGACTTATGGTAACTTACAAGTTAAACTTTTACATTATTTTACATCGTTTCGTGGCAGTTGACATGTAGAATTCAGCCAAGGCCACCATGCGGACAGCTATCCTACCCTGTCGCAGGTGGCTTTGGTTTACCAGTCCGCCTGCGAGGGAGTACAAAAATTAAGTTTCAACGTACTAAGGAATATATTTCTTTTCAAACTAAAGAATCTGGCCAGTTTTTAAGGAAAACCACACGGCAGCAACATATAACATGACTTACGTTCTGATCTTAACGTCTGCCAAATGTTCCCTCCAAAAACTCCCACTGCGCTAGTCAAACAGGATCAAAGAGAAATTACGATTAATTAAATTAATTATTTTAAATAATATTCCTCGTAAAAAATTACTAATAATAAAAGAAATAAAAAAAATTAAAAGATTAATATAGTATTAAATGCAATTTTAATGTACACAATCGACCGGAACATTTTCTAGAACCATTCTCAATGATTAAATGTCAGTGTTAGGTTTGTAAACTTCTCTGTGATTGGTCAAGAACCTGTATCTTTGTGAAATCTGAATCGTAAAGAGTATTGCCATTCCTCAACGGGTTGCAGCCATCAAATGACAGAATTTATTTATTTATTTATTTATTTATTTATTTTACGTCAAAAAACAGTTAAAAACTGCGTATGACGTGCTATGGGGAAAAGTGAATTGTGTGCACATTTTCAAAATTCTGTGATCCCTACACTAAGTCATATACTACTTTAATTTTGAATTTTCAAAGGGAGAAAAAAAACAAAGAAACTCCCATGTAATAAAATCTATTTTCAAGGATAAATAAGCAATAAATTTTGAATTTTGAAAGGGAGAAAAAAACAAACAAAAAAAACTCCCATGTAATAAAATCTATTTTCAAGGATAAATAAGCAATAAATTTTGGCTCTTATTACTTCCTGCCGCGACAACATGGAAACGATAATTTGAATAATTGTATTTCCCACTGAATTCTCGAAGACGTGCACAGAAAATGAAGTTACATTTATGTCCAGAAGCAAAACAAGGGGCCATCTCAGCATTTGCTCAATGGATCAGGGAAACTGGACGAAAAACCTGATCGAGATGGGGGTCATTGACCCGGAAGCTGTGTTACAATAGTTGTTACAGGTTGTTTATACTCATTTATACAGTCCAAATGGTCAAATTATAGAATAGGACTAAAAAAATGAGTTTTATACTCGCTCCAATCTCTAAAACACTTTTGTCATAAATGAAGAGAGAATGAGAGTTGGCCCCACATATGTTATTAGCCGATCTTATACAGATAACACTAAATTTTAAGAAGATGGTAAAATTAATGGAACGTACGATAATCTGTTATTTGTTCATTACTTCGAATTGTGTCACGAACTTCAAGAAGGCTTGGCCTAGCACGAGAAAGTATATGTGTGAGTCTCTTTGTCCAGAAATGTCAGTGATAACAATTGCATATGATGTATTACGTTTTTAAATAAAGGTGGACAGCAGAAGGTTTCATGCTATAATCCACTACAACATACTTCGTGATAAGGTTGGTAAATACAAAATATTTCAAATACATTTTCACAATCATAATTAAATATTTGTTCACAGTGACTATTGATTTATTTTTCCAGGATTTGTAAACCTCCCTTATTTCATTAGTCTCTGAAAATGTGTACTGAATGACAAGAAACAATTTTGGGAGGAGAGTGTCGATTTTGCGTTATGAAATATCGATATTTGTACGAAATATATAGTATATTTTTCATTTGTGAATTTTTTGGAATATGTGTACGCAAATATTCTATCCTCATCCCTTACACACACATACATGCAATTCACTATCATACATGTCGGAAGCTTAGAGGTGGTTGGGCTGAGGCAATTCCCCGCCGGTAGCAGACACACGTAAGTGCTGGTTGGGGAAAACCCACGAGCCAGCGTGTAGGTGGGCGTCGCATTACAAAACTCAACGTAGGAATGTCACCGTCACCTCGTGCGATAAAACAACACTACAATCACTGGGCTATTGACCTTAGCGGTTGATGCACCCGAAATCACCAATCAACCAATTTTTTCCTACTGTTTCCTCTTCTTCGTCGCCGTCTTACTCGTCTTCTTCTTCCACGACTTCTTCTTTGTCGTCTTTTTCGTTTTCATCTTCTTTGTCGTCTTCTTCCACTTCATTTCTTCGTCTTCATCATCTTCGTCTTCTTTTTCTTCGTCATCTTCGTCTTCGTGTTCTTCATCGTAGCCTTCATCTTCGTCTCCTTCTTCTTCGCTTTTTTCGCATCTTCTGCGCTTCTTCTTCGACTCTTCTTCTTCCCTTCTTTTCGTCTTCTTGTTGGTCTTCTTCTTCTTCGTCTTCTTCTTTGTCTTCTTCTTCGCCTTCGTCTTCATCGTCATCTCCGTCTTCGTCCTCTGCACCGTCTTCGCCTTCTTCTTGGTCCTCGTTTCTTCTGCTTGGTCTTTTTCTTCTTCTTCATCTTCCTCTTCGTCTTCTTCCTCTTCGTCTTCTTCCTCTTCGTCTTCTTCCTCTTCGTCTTCTTCCTCTTCGTCTTCTTCCTCTTCGTCTTCTTCCTCTTCGTCTTCTTCCTCTTCGTCTTCTTCCTCTTCGTCTTCTTCCTCTTCGTCTTCTTCCTCTTCGTCTTCTTCCTCTTCTTCTTCTTCCTCTTCGTCTTCTTCCTCTTCGTCTTCTTCCTCTTCGTCTTCTTCCTCTTCGTCTTCTTCCTCTTCGTCTTCTTCCTCTTCGTCTTCTTCCTCTTCGTCTTCTTCCTCTTCGTCTTCTTCCTCTTTCCTCTTCGTCTTCCTCTTCGTCTTCGTCTCCTCTTCGTCTCTTCGTCTTCTTCCTCTTTCTTCCTCTTCGTCTTCTTCCTCTTCGTCTTCTTCCTCTTCGTCTTCTTCCTCTTCGTCTTCTTCCTCTTCGTCTTCTTCCTCTTCGTCTTCTTCCTCTTCGTCTTCTTCCTCTTCGTCTTCTTCCTCTTCGTCTTCTTCCTCTTCGTCTTCTTCCTCTTCGTCTTCTTCCTCTTCGTCTTCATCCTCTTCGTCTTCATCCTCTTCGTCTTCTTCCTCTTCGTCTTCATCCTCTTCGTCTTCTTCCTCTTCGTCTTCTCCTCTTCGTCTTCTTTTTCCCTTTGTCTTCTTCGCCTTTGTCTTCTTTTCGCCTTTATGCTTCTTCTTCGCCTTTGTCTTCGTCTTCTTCGCCTTTGTCTTCGTCTTCTTCGCCTTTGTCTTCGTCTTCGTCTTCTTTGTCTTCGTCTTCTTTGTCTTCGTCGTCTTTGTCTTCGTCTTCGTCTTTAACCCGCCTCCTTCTTCATAGCCTTCGTCTTCTTCGCCTTCGCCTTCGTCTTCTTCGCCTTCGTCTTCGTCTTCTTCGCCTCCTTCTTCGCCTTCGTCTTCTTCGCCTTCGTCTTCATCTTCTTCTTCTTCTTCTTTTTCTTCTTCGCCTTCGTCTTCTTTTTCTTCTTCGCCTTCGTCTTCGCCTTCTTCTTCTTCGCCTTCGTCTTCGCCTTCTTCTTCTTCGCCTTCGTCTTCTTCTTCTTCGCCTTCGTCTTCGTCTTCTTCTTCTTCGCCTTCGTCTTCGTCTTCTTCTTCTTCGCCTTCGTCTTCGTCTTCTTCTTCTTCGCCTTCGTCTTCGTCTTCTTCTTCTTCGCCTTCGTCTTCGTCTTCTTCTTCTTCGCCTTCGTCTTCGTCTTCTTCTTCTTCGCCTTCGTCTTCTTCTTCTTCGCCTTCGTCCTCCTCTTCTTCGCCTACGTCTTCTTCTTCGCCTACGTCTTCTTCTTCGCCTACGTCTTCTTCTTCGCCTACGTCTTCATCTTTATCTTCATCTTCTTCGTCTTCTTTGCCTGATCTTCGTCGTCTTTGCCTGATCTTCGTCTTCTTTGTCTGATCTTGGTCTTCTTTGCCTGATCTTCGTTTTCTTCTTTGTCTTTTCTCCTTTTTCTGTTTTGTCTCTTTCTTATTTTTTGTCGTGATGTTTCTCCTTTTAACAATAAATGTCGGCCGTCATATCGGTTTACAAACTTCAACCAATCTGTTATTCGCTCTTTATTGACCTAATGATGTTCATAACTACTGGATCAAACCTTGTGATTACATCGTACAAAACAAAGATCTGTAGAAAATGTCCAAAAGAAAACCATAACATATGCACTGTATGGAAAATCAAAATATTGTTTCATGTCGTGCAGTATTTTAAAAAAATGAGTTCTAGAAGTGAGACGGCACAAGCTGTAGATGACTTTCTTTCGTAGTAGTTGTAGTAGTAGTCCTTGATGACTAGGCAACTTTTCATAAGAGATAACACTCTTGCGGATTTTTAAAATATAAATTACTGGATTGATATGTGTGATGTTTAATCGTGAACTAGATGACAGAATTCACTGGCCCTAGAGACTTCAAATATAATCGAATGTGAATCGAAGGAGAACGAAGTTAATACGAAATAAATTTGAAATCTTGCCGAGAAAATTGGGTGTAATTAATATGCACAATCATAATGTTATTGACACCTACTAATTAGTCCAGTTCGCTTCACAATTATATTTCTCTATTGTTAAATTTATTCTGTAACTACCAATATTTTATTAGTTGTAATCTAAAACCTCGATGTAGTGCATAGAATGAAACGAATGACTTTCGATGTAAAAATGAAACAAATATCAGTTCGTTGTACTGTTTGGTCTATTTCTCTAATAATTGTCATCACATTCATTTAGTTATGTATTATTTTGAGACAATTTAATTAAAGAAGGATTTATTTATAAAAAATATTAGTTATGAACACATTTTTATAATTGTATTGAAAGTCAATTTTGCTTAATAACGACAGGTATTGCTTCCCAATTTCTATACATCATATGTTAACTATGCAAATTTGGTGAAGAAAACAATGTGGAGTCATGTGTAATTAATAATTAACGATGTAACTCCCAAATTACGTAATGTACAAAACATATATATTCGCAATGTGAATTCAGAAGGTATGGGGACTCTAATTCTCTGGCCTCTAACTGCTAATAGTCCATCGCTTTCGCTTCGTTTTTGAGATATGAGAAACTAGTTTTGTTGCATTACTACGCGTCCATAAATATGAGTCATATGGGTTCTCATTTGTTCGACCTTGCTCTAAGCTCTTCAGACCCATTGCAGTGAGTTCTGGTCATTGCAAACTATCCAGTTGTGCGTTCTCACGGGAAGTTTAAAATGTCATTTTTATCTTGTGTTCTGCAGTAAAGCTTCAATAATAAAAAAAATAAAGAAAAGACACTTTCTTGAAATTTAAAAAATGTTTAAAACGAAGTAATGATCATCAAACAATATATTTGAACGTATTTTGCACTGGAGAAATACTCTTGTTTTGATGCAGAATGCTGATTTTAAATGTGAGATTTAGTTTCACAACATGCCGGCAGAGGCTAGGGTTGAGTGGGGTGAGGTGAAACGGCCAAAGCACAGCTCCACTCTGTCATGTCATTGAGGTATATCACGCCAGCGTGTGAGCTATTTCACGCTTGTGAATTTAATTAAACAGCAGTGCGTTAACACACGAGTTTAACCTCCAGTCATGAAATGGCGTCTACTTGCTTTCATTACAGAGCGTGGCCCTTGAGTAAGGAAGGTCAAAGGAACGACCAGAGCAATAGAATAGTTGCTAGGATGCAAGTGCTAGATCAAATATTGTTTATGGGTTCACTTCTAAGCAACTTCATCTAATCATTTTACCCAATAATATATTCATATCTCAAAATGAGGTTAAAATTCGTAAATTGCTTGTACATTTTGGGTTACTTGATTATTGTCAGCTCGTGTTTTATTAGTGATTGTGTGACTGGCGCAGTTTTAATTCTTCTTTAATTGTGATTTTCATAGTTACCTTTACAAAGTGCAATTTAAACTCTTTACATAGACAAAATATCCGTTCACTTACGAAATAGCGAAAAGAAATTTGCGAACATAATGTAATCCCGAACTAGAAACTTGCATTATATTTGAATGAAATTTGATTTAAAATCTATACAAGCTAATATAAAAAAAATTGCAGGAATTTTCACTTGATAAAAACTTCATAGCTTCCTTTATTAAAATATATTAGTCATGTCATCTGCCGATAGGCGTAAGTAAATAAAACAACCTTTTTTTCCTTTTTCCTCCTAATATCGAATTTTTCCAATAAATTATGTCTTGGCCTTAAAGCATGTAAACAGCATAACGCATCCACTTCTGTTATCGTCGTAGTAACCCTGAATTCAGAAAGATATCGTCAGAAGTGGCCGTTCGAAACTTTTAGAAATTATGAACCTTTCCTGTTCTGTCATTTGAAGTGCATTCTCTCAGTCGGTATCTAGATGCCTTTTAGAATGGATGGTCCCGCTATGGAAGGTAAATTCGACACAAAGTCATTAACAATGGGGGAATGGTGGGTTTTGGTGGAACATCACATAGTATACTCGCATTTAGTTGGAATATTTAACAGCCCAACCTTGTTTGGAGAAGGCGAATAACTTTCTAGTATCTTTATGAAAGAACCAAACATAATTACCTAACCGAATGGGTAGCCACGGCTTCGATCGTATGGAATCGATCGAGTGGAAATATCAGAAATACAATTTGATGTGCATTTCTTGCAAACAAATTCCAGTGCTCGCTGCATTGTGAGAATGACCGCAAGAACGCGCATTGACAGGGACTATCCTAACTACCAGTATAGGAAGGGAATTGACCAATCCCAAATTATGATAATTTGGGGAGAGATGTCATAGATCTGACACTAATTCAGAGGCTTCTGGGATTGTAAGGGCGATGAGAATATATAATTGTATCAATTAAAAAATAACGGGAGCCACTTTTACATGAAGAAAGAATTTTTGGGAACACGGAAATATTTAACTTAAAAGAACTATCAATATATTTCTTAGATGTAAAATCCTTATCTCTTTTAGGATTTTCACTCAAATTTTCAGCGTTTCCGAGAGCATTTATTGAGATGTAACTAGTTTCTTATGGGTTAGAAAATATAGTTTTAACTGTCCCATGGGCCGCCTCTATTTATTCTCTTTATTGAAAAACTTACAAGGCTTACCCAAGTAAAAGTGAGAATAATATTTTCTGTAGTGATTTATTAGTAGGAGTATAGGAACATTCAGAGAGGAACATTAATATCTAGGAGACGTATACCTGAATAGAGATCGCTAAGCGTGAACAGCCGTAACTGCCTTGGCGTGAAGGGTTGCGGGTTCGAATCCCGTCCCGGGCGTATGTTTGTGTATGTTGTTAGTATGTGTTCCCTCACATTTATCCCAAAGTTAAAAGTTACAGAGGTCGCTTAATTACAATCATTGCAAGCCTTGTGTTCTCAATATGCTCTGTGTCCGCCCAATCGAAAAACAATAAAGTGTTTTCGTCGAATATAAGTGTGGGCATCTTGTGAAAAGGTACATTCCCATACACACATGTGCTTATGACGATAAATTTCTGCCGCACTAGCACCTTATACCTTCGAGAATAGACTTACTATTCGCTGAGCCCGTATAAACGAACACATGTTAAACATCTTCATTCCAATGTGCTTCTAGGTATAGCCTAGCCACTGCACCGACACAACGTACCAATTCTTTTCACACACCCCACACACATAAATACATACATACATACATAAACATACACACACACACACACATATGTGTATATATATATATATATATATATATATATATATATATATATATATTGTTACCGACCAGACGAAACACTGCCCTACGTTATGATGCTATGACTGCAATAAAAGTCTGTTTCGTTTGAGCAAGAGTTTTATTAGGAGTGCATTATTTTTTCTCCTTTTTGTTATTATTATTATTAACATTGTTATTATTATTGTTATTATTACTAGATTTAAACAAATTTTTAAAAAATTAAAAGAGCTGAGTGTTTTTTATTCGTTTGGTCATGAATACTTTCTAACTCTATTGATGAAACAGGGAAGATTGCGCAAGGTTACACAAAACCTGATGAATGAAATAAATGCAATCTAAAATCTAAGCTTCGGTATTCTGGTGTCATGTAGTTCCTCTATCCCCCACTGGGGAAGTTTTTCTGGGCGAGGGGGCGCGAGTGTTGCCCACCTAGTGCAAGGCACGGCCGAACTTATAAATAAATATTTATTTAGTCAAAAACAGTCAAAAACGGTCTGTGACGTATGGGGGAGAAAATTATCTGCGCACGCTTCCTTGAGTTTCAGAATCCCTTCCCAACAATTTAACTATTAATAGTTGAAAGATGAAAAATAATAATAATAACAACAAATTTAAAAAAAGCGAAAGATTA
This sequence comes from Teleogryllus occipitalis, assembly GCA_011170035.1. Classification (NCBI taxonomy): domain Eukaryota; kingdom Metazoa; phylum Arthropoda; class Insecta; order Orthoptera; family Gryllidae; genus Teleogryllus; species Teleogryllus occipitalis. The sequence continues at coordinate 55,207 of BLKR01005648.1, read as the reverse complement.
ACATTTCAAAAACTAGATATTTTCGTTGCCAAATTATAGAAAACTTATTTTTAACGGTAAAGGAACGAACAGATTTGATTTTTCTGTATTGTTAACAAAATAGAAACTCACCCTAAGCTCTACTACCACTACAAGCAAAAGGAAAGTTCAACAAAACGTGCGCATAGTGAAGCTACATTTACGTCCAGAAGCAAATCAAGGTGCCATCTCAGCATTTGCTCAATGGATCAGGGAAACTGGACAAAGACCCGATCGAGATGGGGGTCATTGACCCGGAAGTACATTATTTGTTACAGGCATATTGAGTCGTTTTTAAAAAAATTATACAATGCAAATGTAAACTAATTCATGATACTATATCTTGGTTTTGTTACGTGTGGTGTTTACTTACGTGTGGGGCTTTGCGCCGTTGCGCAGCTTGTGCCATGCCTCCCAGGCCGCCTTCACGTCGTCGGCGGTGATGTCCCCCGCCGCCATTGCTGCCGCCTCCTCCGCCTCCAACTCGTACTCGTTGACGCGCTCCTGTCGGAATTTACACGAGGGGAATGTCACAAAATTCTTGTGTATGATATTACCAACGAGTGTGATAGTTTTTTTTTTAATTCGTTGCAATGTTGTTGATGCAACGCGTCTCTTAACCCTTGTTGGGCGTTGAGCGCTTTCTTCTGGAGTAATCCTCCGTTACTGAGCATAGTATACTCATACTCCGTTACTAAGAATAATTTCAAGTCAAGTCTCGTCAGGTCGCAGTCAGTCAGTGCCTTTTATCCCTTCGGCCAGGGGCTCGGCGACGTTAGATCCCGGGGTTCCTGGCCGGTCACCCAACCAAGAACCTGCGAGACTCGAATTCGCTTAACCTTCGTGACTTCACGGAGCGTAGTAAACGCATTCGGCTAGCGCCGCCGGCTAAGTTAAGTGATATCGTAGGCTTCCGCGGCCAGAATCGTGATCTGGGCTGTCCGGGTGACGCCGCGTTGAAGGCTGAGGTGCCGACGTTTCGACCGACATGACGCGGCCCTCTTCAGGGCTGTACTGCAGTACTGTAGGCAGTACAGCCCTGAAGAGGACCGTGACATGTCGGTCGAAACGTAAGCCCCTCAGCCTTCAACGCGGCGTCACCCGGACAGCCCAGATCAAGAGTGATATTTACTAACCACTGATGAAGTAAATTACACTGTGCAAGTATTTTAAGTTAAACATTGAGACGAATAATTTCTGGTGTCTAGGAGGATTGAATGATTAAGATTTAACCCAATCAACAAATACATTAAAATGATTGTTTATAAAACTGATATAAAATACAGTATATGAGCTAACCAAAATTAGCTTAACTAAAAATTAACAATAAATTAAATATTGTGCCCCATGAAATTTATCTTGCAGTAAATATACACTTCTATGTGGCACATAAAATATTTGTGGAACAAAAATTTATTATGGTTTAGTATTTAAGGACGATACGTTTGTCGAAGTCCTTACTTATCTTAGTTGTTGCTGAATTTCTTCTCTATATTCTTTTAAAAATTAGTCTTTCGCTTGAATGAACAACAACACTGGATAGGGACAGTAGATATCTCGTCATCCATTTCATAATACTAATAAATCCTTCAATGCGTGTTTACAAAGTGTGGATTTGAACTGAGTACAAATAGCTGCAATTGTATGTGTAATTTCACTTTTCCCCATAGCACGTCATACGCAGTTTTTAACTGTTTTTTTGACGTAAAATAAATAAAAATAAATAAATAAATAAATAAATAAAAATTTTGTCACGTATAATACGTTCCTTCATTGTTTCATGTTTATTTTTACGGAAAGCTTCGGAATGATTTACGTAAGAACAAATTCTCATTGACGCAGTGAGAGTTTACAGGTGTAATTGGATAATAGAATGAATATGAATGCTATCACGTGATTTATAATGTATTTTCAAGTATGTCTTATAAGAATAAGTACCTAGCCGCGTATTGAAAATGTTTAATATTCTTGTTTAATTAAGATAACTTAACTCGTCTGGGAGTCATATTTTTTCTTGAGAATTGAAACAGTTATAGACCTGTTCGAAATTAACTAACCATCGTTTTTATTAGAGGATAACGCGCAGAAATGGAGCAAGTTTTGCTGTATCAAAGCCATGAAATGAAGGTCGGCCGTTTTGATAGCGTCATATGAGCGTTGTAAACCATTCGCCGAAGTCAACCATTGCTGTCCGTGCGTATGTCCTGTCTCCGGATGTCAAAGACGTAAATTAACTCCTTTGCCCCCGAGTTCAAGCCCATCACCTTACGATACTTACAATGCACGTTTTAAATGATCGTTCTGTGTCATATTGATAACATCATAAGTCTGTCTCAAGACATGCCACGATGCAGTAGTAAGTATCCTTTGCTGTTTTTTGCTCTCTGCAAAATATTGTACCGTTTCTACACTAGCAGTGGGAAGGCTTATTGCTATTCATTTTTGAAGTTATTTACGTTAACTCTGTATTAAAATGGTCAATCACAGAAGATAGTCACAAAATTTTCAGAAGTTTGTTTTCATAACTTTTTAGCCTTCGCAGTAGTGTCTGGAAGGACTTTCAGAATTTAAAAAAATGCCGTGTTAGACGATATTATTCTGCCGATTTGCATTTTAAATTTATAGCCGTGCCCAGCATGAAGAATCCATAAATTATTAATATTAATCGTGTTTTAATTTTTCCAACACCTTCCATGCCCTCTGTCACGCATAAAATGTATTTCATTTTGACTGTTTTTTAAGCTAATACTTGGAAAGACTGGACAATTTAATTTATATCCAATCCCGCCTAAATCAAATCTCTGCGTTGCACGGCAAGCTTTTGGATATCAGAATGCTTTATTCGATCAATGCAGGCCAAGGTCAGAGTAGTACCTTAACAAACGGGTCACGGATCGCGTGCAACCTTTCCTGTACTCTTCTCTTATACACACATACTTATATGCGCTCTCTACACTACCACGTATGTCGAGGCCATAAGAGCTTGCGGTCCCCCGCTGTCGGAGATACCTGGAGAGGGAAAACCACGCACTGCCATGTAGGTCCACCTCCATTTTCTTTTCATTCCCTTTTCTTTTGTTTTTCACTCTCAACCCTGATATTTCTTGCTCTCAATGGGTCAGCCTTAAGCCGCCATCCTTATCTGGTTTTACTCAATCGCTTAAGGCGTTCGCCGGGATGCTCCCTAGTATTGCATCCCAGACGTAAATGTAAACATTCCCCCCTTTTTTGTTTAATGTTCACTCGAGCCATATCGGGTAATGATTACTGACATTTCGGGCGAATTTAGAATTATTGATTCTAAGTGAAATAAGTAGGAGCTCTTTTTTCTCTCATTTTTTAAGAATGTTCCTTATATCATGTCTTTCCATTTTGCAAACTTTCAAGAATAAACAAAAAATGACAATAAATTCATTTTGCTCGCACAGATAAATTAATGTAGATGGTAGCCACATTTTTTTATTCTGCGAGATGAAATATCAGTTAATATTAATTACATCCCAACGCCTCAACTGTAATTTTTAAAATTGTAAATTCATTGAAGTTGTTAGGCGGAAGAGTAGGCTTCAAGGCCTGAGCCTCGTCACAAATAAAGACAATTTATTACTATTATTATTATTATTATTATTATTATTATTATTATTATTATTATTAGGTTGGCATCGGATCTGACGTTTTATTGGGAAGGAACATCACTACTTCCCGTGATTTGCACTGCACATAAGGTGCTAAGGAACTCAACAGTTGACGCGCTCGAAAAAGAAAAGCAAAAACAATCTGTCGTGAACATTAGAACAAGGACGTATCGTTCCTTGTTTCTGTTTAGGGCGTGTTTTTGTGACTTGTCGATAAGCAATCCGGTTGACACAAATAACTAAGGTATTCATGACAGAATCGTCAACAATCTCACTCCCGTGAAGCCAAATGTTCACATATCTTTGGGCACATCTCTTAGACGATATTTATCAGACCAGCGGATTGTGCTTCGGCGTTGGAGCATCTCACCTTTGGATCAGACGAGATAAAATGTTGGCGAAGCAATATTTCCTTTTATATTTACAATGATCGCATTATTTCGGAATCAATCATATTTGTTGACTAAGTATCCCATAGAGAGGCCTGAGCTTATAAACTGGTCTAGCACTCCATAAACACTTAGTTGTCATACATACTATTTCCAGTTTTAAAAACTGATTCCAGCGCTTTCTAGAGCCATTAAAATCTATCACAAATTATTTAAATGCACTGTATTAAAATATGTATTAATTTAATTTCAGTAGAAGAAACTACGTTGGAGTGTTGGATATTCCGTAAAAATCCTGTGAAGTAAATAAATTAGAAATTAGCAAAGTTGATTCGTCGTAAATTCTGACTCAACAAATTCACAGACCCTCAATCTCATTAAATAGCGCGGTGAAAGATTGATTACAATTTTTTTGTTTCTGTAGTAAGAATCAATTAGTTATTTTTGACTAATTGAAATCAGTGAATTCATAAACTTCTCGGCGATGACAGCAGGATAATGTCAGTACGCAAGTGGAAGATTATCGTTACGTGTTTAATATTTGTTTGGGTTATTTACATAAACGTTGGAGAGTACTTTCGTAGAGAAATGAATTTATTTATATCGCCTGGTATATACGATTGGTAAAATCCTCATGAATTTGTATTCTCTGAGCTTGCCATGGTGCCGCAGTCGGGAGGTGGGTGTCCGGGCAACGCACGCGTGTTATAAGCGTGTAATTATGGAGTGGTGAACTTAACAACTCATATCACATCTAAATAGCCATCCGATCCAAAATAATTCACATTGCATTATCAATCACCTTTCATGATCACCCAACCAAATTGTTCACGTAGTCGAAGGCAACGGCAAATCACTGTTGTCATCACTGGCATCATCACTGTTATCATCGGCTCAAGGAACAGTTCTCGTGCAGTTACATATTTCCTCTCATACCTCCGTTCAGACGGCGACAATGTGTGACACTCGTCATCATCAACTGTCCAGTTTGTGTAATGTAATAAACATTGTAATCGAGATAGCAATAAATGGCGCCCGGCTACTGAGTGCGTGATGGTGCAGCGAGCAAAGAGGCGTGGCTGAGTACCTGAGTGGCGGCGCAGGTGGTGGCGGCGGCGGCGGCGAGGAGCAGCAGCGCCCACGCGCGCGAGGAGCCCATTGCGCAGGCGGCGGCCGCAGCGGCGACGGAGCGTCTGCGGCCCCGCGTGGCGGCGCTGACCTGCCACGTGCGGACGCAGCTCCGCGACGCGACGCGCGCCACCCGCCTACCCGCCCGCCCGCGCGCCACCCGCCGCCGCCGCCGCCGCCGACGCTGCCACCGCCGCTGCTGCCGCCTTCGTCGCCACTGCCGCTGCCGTTGCCGCCGCTACCGCCGCCGCCATCGCCGCTGCCGACGCCGTCGCCGCCGCCTTCGTCGCCACTGCCACTGCCGCTGCCGTTGCCTCTGCTACTGCCGCCCCCGCCTCCGCCCCCCTCGCCTCCGCCGCCCCGCCTCCGCCGCCCCCACCTCCGCGGCCCCCGTCTCCGCCGCCCCCGTCTCCGCCGCCCCCGCCTTCTGCCGCCCCCCGCCTCCGCGCCGCCTCCGCCGCTCTCGCCGCCCCCGCCCTGCCGCCCCCGCCTCCGCTGCCCCTTCGCTCCCGCCACCGCCACCTCCGCCGCCCCTTCGCCTGCCGCCTCGCCTCCGCGGCTCCTCTGCCTCCGCCGCCCCTGCCTGCCACTGCCGCTTCCGCCGCCCCCGCCTCCGCGGCTCCCCGCCTCCGCCACCGCCTTTCGCCGCCACCGCCACCGCTGCTTCTGCCGCCCCCGCCTCCGCGGGCCCCCGCCTCCGCCGCCACCGCCTTCGCTGCCACCGCCTCCGCCTCCGCCGCCCCCGCCTCCGCCGCCCCCGTCTCCGCGGCCCCCGTCTCCGCGGCCTCCGCCTCTGCCGTCCCCGCCTTCGCCGCCGCCGCCTCCGTCTTCGTCGCCGCTCTCGCTGCCGCCGCCGTCGTCGCTGCCATCGTCGCCTCCGTCGCCGTCGCCGCCGCCGCTGTCGCCGCCGTCACCGTCGCCGCCGTCGGTCTTGCGCACGCCACCGCCGCGCCATCGCCCCGGCAACTTGGCGTTCGCCGGTGCCGCAGCTGTCACTGTTACTGCCACTGTTGCTGTCATTGTCAGTGATGCTGACACCGTCATTATGGCTGTCGTTGTCTCTTATCACTGACGCTGTCGCTGCCACTCCCTATGATGATGCCATCGTATGTGTCGCTTACATTGTCTCTATCGCTCTCATTGCCTTTGCCACTGTGGCCTTCTCTGTCATGATCGCCGTTACAGACGCTGTCTCTCGCCGTCACTAGCAATCACAGCCGATAGCTGTCGCCGTCACTAGCTGTTACCATCACTAGCTGTCACTCCCTATGGTCATCGGCACGCCGCCGACCGCTCTCACCATTCTCAACATCATCCTTATTGTCTTTAACATCATTGTTAACTGCGCCATCACCGTCACCGTCGCCTTCAAAAAATATGATTTTATAAATTATACAAGAAAAGAAACAAATGTGAACGAAAAATCTCATTCTTTGTTGGTGACCGTAACAAAGTACATAAAAATCTAATTTGCATCTACTTCTGCTAATGAATGAGTATATTTGCAAAACATTTACTACGAACATATAAAAGCAGATTTATTTTAAATTATCATTATACAGAACTCGTCAACATTTCCCTAACGAGCTTTTCCGTTGCATGTTTTATACCGGTTAGGAATGTTCAAATTTTAAAAAAATGTGTAATATGAACTGAAGATCATCTAGAACGCCTGTTTCTTGAAGATTGGTAAAGAACGCGGAATTCTTGAAGTCAGCAGGAGATGTAAATTAATGTGATAAAAGTGTGCGTGGATATTTCGCTAACCGTCACGTTAATCAAATTCCAATTCCGTGCTTTATCGTCATGGTTGAAAATATTACCTAACTTAAAAAAAATTACTACAAATTTGCACATTGAAAATTATTGTACATAGCTATTCCTTTACGAACTAATGATTGCGAAATAATCGCTTGAGTGATAGGTCAGCAGTGTTGTTTTGGCGGAAGTTGTGAAAGCTGAAGTATCCTTTTGTATCTCAATTCCTGTTTGCAACATTTATATGGCATTGAACTAAAATTAGTAAGTGGATGTTTCTTTTCTCCGTGTTTCTATTTGGGAACACTGCAGACTAGTGCTTAGGGTCCCCAGCAAATAATACCAAAGTTTCCTAGTGATTACTGTGAGTGTTTTTGTCAGTAAATTGGCTTGTATACAATGTCTTGCGACATTTATGGATTCAATAATTTCGCGTGGGGGCATCTATCTTACCTTCTATCCTTTGTCAAGCAACAAAACAAAGCTGATAAACACACTGTTAGGGGAACATTTTATTACAGACGTATTTTTAACGCCTTTTTCTTGATTTATTAAGTATTGGCAAGTAAACTCTTCTTTGTGTACACATGAGGGATAGGGGTAGCTTATAAAGGTATCACAAAACAGGTACTCATCGTTGGAACTTAACACTGTACATCGAAAAAAAATCAATCAAATTCTTACCCACGTAAATTTCAACAGAGACATGTTTAACGCCGCAAGTATAAACTCAATTCTGCAGATCTCTTTTCATTGATATTTTATTTAGGAGGAGTTAAAATAATAAAAAAATAACTAATTTTATAGAATATAACAGCATTTGAAGAAAATATTCGAAGATTCTCACACAGGGATTATTATTTTGGAAAACAAGTTATACGAGTTTGTCATATATTGTAACGTACTCTGCGACAATTTTGTGACTCTGCCTGTATTCAGTTTGTTGGTCGACTGCTCGACGATTTCGGTGGTTTCCATGATCACATTCTGGTGTATGCTGCTAAAATTTCCCCCTCTTCCCCCCCCCCATCTCTCGCAATTCAGAATCTGGTCTGTGATGCCTTGGGGCAGTATGGCACTGGAGTCTTTGGCGGAGACATTTCCGGAGGAAGACGGAGATTATTTTGGCGTTGGATCTTTCAGTGAATAGGAAGATGGTGATTGGCTGGATTGTGAAGATTATACGCCTGATCGGAGTGTATCGGGAGAATTCAGCCCTGTGTCACCAAATTGAATTATGAATTGATTATTTGCAAACGAAAACCTTTTTTTATTTATTGTATATTTCAATGCCAACAGTCTACTTTTGGTCTCAGGTGAATAAGATTCTAAAACCGACCTGCTAACTAAATTTAATTATACGATTATTTGTTACAGGCATAAAGGAAACGTTAATGAAAATATAGTCTGTTTTTTTTTCATTTTACGTCAAAAAACAGTTAAAACTGCGTATGACGTACTATAGAGAGAAATGAAAAAAAAACGCTCCCATGTAATAAAATCTATTTTGAAGGATAAATAAGCTATAAATTTTGGGTTCTTATCCATGATGTTCTTTGTCAAGGAATAATACTTCCTGCCGCAACAACATGGAAACAATAATTTCAATAACTATATATCCCACTGAATTCGAGAAGACGTGCACAGATAATGAAGTTACATTTATGTCCAGAAGCAAAACAAGGAGCCATCTCAGCATTTGCTCAATGGACGAAAAACCTAATCGAGATGGGGGTCATTGACCCAGAAAAAGTAAGTTTAAAAGTATCATTTGAAATTGACATGTATTTTGTTGCTCAGTGCTTCAAAATCTTCGCTATTTTCGTTATCTCTTCCAGACATAACAATCAGATGTCTCAGGTTCCGTTCCATGTGATGCAAATGTGCATTTTATGCGGTATTCATACATCATGAAGCTCCATTGTCTATTTAGTACCTAAGAGAGAATGGACCAGCAACAAGATAATATGCTTCCTGCACTTTCGCCATAAGTCTTAGCCGATTCGTTTGCAACAATACTTAATTTTTGAAATAAGATGCGCTAAAGTAAATTTTATGTGTTTATTACGCTCTGTTCAGAATATCTTTCATAAAAATTTGTTGTTTTTAAACTCCAGTTAGTAATTTAGGATGTATGAGGTAAAATTAGTCTTTGAAGTGAAGGTTTTGTGAGACAAAGGTCCACATTATAAAGAACTTTGTAGTCAATAATGTAGGACGATAGATAGAAAAATCTTTACTACCGATGAAGCGAATTACATTACAGGCAATTTTATTATTCCTTTATTGAAATTGCTTCATAGTAATTTAGAGATATACGATAATTAAAATACGTAACGAATTGATTGGATTGACATTTTTTTTCTATAACTCTTAGTAAAAGAAGTATGACATTTACTGGACAGAATGTTCAGCGCAGCGCTTTTATAGCTATGAGCGCTGTAGACCAAATCAAGACAATAGGAAATGTCAGAGAAAATGTAACTTATCAGTTATGCGGATTTGAACTTTTGTGAATCGACTCATCTGAATACCCATTTTCAAAATTATTTTATTATTTACGTAATATCATGAACAATAAAAACAGTTTGTGACGCGCTTGTATGCGACGATGTCTTTTAAATTTTAAGTTGTGAGAAATTTCATACTTTTTAGTGAGATATACCATTGCTGGACATCTGCTAATTTCCCAATACTAGTGGATATTTGAAATTGGACAACTTTTGGCATAATAAAAAATGTCTCTAATTAGTATTCTTGGCAAATACTTCCACCTGACAAAGATTACTGGATTCACAGATCTTATGGCATAATGTCAAAATTCAAGTGAAGTTAAGAATTGTAGAAAAAAAGGGTTGGTACAATTCAAATAACACTGAAATGAAAATCTATCGAAATTCAAAACAAAAAATATGTAATATTTACTTTCTCGTATACATACGCATATAAAGAGTATCATGGTATATAAGGAGTATGTATCGTGTACATAGTATAAAGAAAGATTTTCAGTAATGCTTAACCAGTAATGTGTAAACGGCTTCAAATTTTTCAATGAAAATTTCTATTTAGGACGAGGTTTTATTTTGATTTAATATTATTGTAGTAATATTTCAGTTGTACTACTAGAAAAATACAAAGTTGAGAAAATGTCAAAAAACAATTACTTTGGGCGACGATAGATTGCAGCTGGACAGAGATTGGAGCAAGACCTTCAGGCCAGTCCACACCAAGGCAATTAGAAAAAAAATCTACGAGAAACTCCGTGCCATTCTGTAGAACCTCTAGTTTGATTTTTTTGTGAAATAGGCACCCTTATCCCACACAACCCTCCTCCATTCTCGCTTTCTTCTTTCTCTTCACCCTGTCTCTTTTCACCACACTCTTTCATCTCCTCTCCTTTCCTTCGTTACCCTAGGTTGTTCGTCTCCTCTTGTCACTTCTCAATTCTCTTTTCTCCTTTCTTTTCTTTTCACCATTAATCGTCTCCCTTTACCTCTCCTTTCACCTCAGGTTTAAAATTGTCCATCATCTCTACCCTTGCCATTGCCACGCCTGTAATTTCTCCCTAATGTTTTCTCTTTACCATTCCGTCACATCACTTCCTCCACCGTCTTTTCCCCCTGTGCTGTCTCCGTGCCAGTTCCTCCTGCCACCCAAAGTGGGAAGTGCTCGGGGACCGGGGCTCCGAGCGCAGAAATAATGATGGAGAACAAGATAATTCTTTCATTATTCATTAATGAGTAATTAATTTTTATTACCTTGAATTGCTGACTCAGTTCTCTATGAATCTTTGAGCGTTGTCTTCTGCGTTTCATTGTAAGTTTGAAACTTTTAGATGGTTTGACAACTCCCTGTCAAAAGTGTTTTACTGACCTCGCTTCTCAGAATTGATTGATTGATTGATTGATTCGTGTTTCCGGGCGCGCCAACTGTGGTCATAAGGGCCGTAAGTGTAGTGCACATTTTTGTCAAGTGCGTGGCAGTATTTTTCCCCGCTAGACAAGCGTTAGACTCCCGTCGTGTTTCTTGGAATGTGTAATAGTGCACCAAGGGTAAGTGTAATAACGGGGTGAGGATAGAACAAAGAAGGAGGAAATATCGCGCGCGGTTCGTGGCCCATTTGTTAGCACCGGCATTCGCCTGGTCAATACCGATAGTCAATAGTTAATTGACCAGGCATAACCAGGCTTTCGCCTAGTCAATACCGATAGCCGATAATCGATAGTTTTTCGTGGTTTCTCCGATCAATATCGGAGGAGCCACGGAAAACTATTGATCAGTGCACTCTGTCACTAGAATTCTCTTGCCAACTGCTGAATTTGACCTAGTAAGTATTAGCTATTATCTAAAATCCTGCCACTGTCGGTACTCGAACCTTAGGACCTCCCGTTCAGAGGCGCTGCAGTGGCATCCGTTGATGCCTCAGAACCAGTATTTTGGAGACCAGCGCTGGATCTCGCCATCTAGGGGGGGAAGATGACCGCAATCTCCCAATGGAAAACATGCACTACACTTACGGGACTAATTACCTAAGCTGTCGACGCGCCCGGAATCACTAATCAATCAAGCAAGCAATCAACCAACCAACCAACCAATCCTCCTACACAACACAGATTATTGTGAAGATAGGGTCGCATGTTTCCGCATTTACGTGCATATGTCACAGACTTAATCGCTGTGCAAGTGCATTATAAAGCTTGAATGTGAATGTTGTGCAGACCTTGCGACAGCTGTGACAAGTTGACTGTAATGTTACTTATTTCTTTCAAAAGGTGGCAAGACCGGTTCAAGAAATGAGTTTACGACCTTTTGCATGTAATTCCTCGTTCCTTTCTCATACACCGCCGCAATGAGTGACAGAGCAAAACATATGAGATCTTTTTTCCATACTTTCAACATTGATAGGTGGACACCCATGATTCAGCGAGGTCTCCTTTAGTTGTACTAAGGAAGTCATTCTGCAAACCCGGAAACTCAAAGCGGTTTATGCCATTACTTGCAAATATTCATCATTCTAGATGTACTTCAAGGAAATGGTATTGCAAACAAATTGAGACATGATTTATCGACTTTCATATCGATTAGAAATAGTGTTCAGTAGTTTACAGTAATATAAATTATACATGTATGTTTTAAGTGATGCTTGAAGGGTTTCTGTCTGCCTGATGCCGGCCTGCATCTGACTGTCTGAAGGAAGATTGGTTTCTTTTGTCCGTGCTATTCGTTTCCGTCTCTCATATTTTAAATCTTGTTTAGAAATGTGGTTTTAATTCCGTGATAAATAAAACAAGTCCTTTTCGGATGCTATATTACAGCGTTTGAGGTTTAGATCTTCTCAGTATTCCCATTCTGTTCACAGTTTGGCAGAAATGTTCAAAGAAAACTTCCAGTATGAAGCCATTTTCACTTTGAAATGTATTATTTACAATGTCCGGAATGTTCGCATGAGCCTGATTAGTAAGCAACTGTAAAATGTTACATCAAAATCAATAGGATGGACACTAACACAAAGTAAATTGGGCTTTCGTAAAACAGTAGCCAATGGTCTCCGCCTAGGGCTGCCGGGGACACACGGGTTTCCACCGGGACTATGCACAACTCGTCGTTAGTGTTGGAAAGATGGGTGCATAGATGAAAGCACCTCGACCGTCGGCCCAAGGCAACGTGACGCTCTTCTCAACTACACGCATTTCTGGAATATTGTTGAATGCAATAAACTTCTTTTGTGCAAGAGAGCGTAATTTAATTTCCCAACACAGCTTCAGTTTGTTTTGCATTAATCGAAGAACAGAAATAACGCCTTGCAAATTATATTAAAAATACTTATTTCCCCTTTGATTTTAATACAATAAAATTGAATTTTTTAAGCTCTGATTTTTTCTGAAGTATTAGGATATTTTGAGCTGCAATATTATTGTAGAAACTAGTCTAGTAATTTTAGTGCAAGAGTGGTAGTCATTTGAGGATCCTCACTCAAAATACAGCGGTGTTCATTGACACATTCACAAAAGTAACGCGACAATACAAATACAAAACTACAGGAAAAAATCGCTTTATCTCTTCCATGGTTCTCTGAGTATTTTGTAGTTGCAACATTAATCCATAAAAGAAAATGCTGATGTCTGCATATCAAATAACGAGGTATCTGACACCTATTGACAAAGTTTCAGTGATACTGACTTCCAAATACAAAATTATTTTGTTTTACCATTTCATTTTAAAATCACAATTTTTTCTTTGATCTACATCAATATTCCAGAAAAGTGACGATCTAGGGAAAGCCGTCTAGGCAAAGAATACTCAACTTTTGCCTTGTGTTCGAATTGTTAATGAAGAGATAAAATACGCGAGGGGAACTCATCTAGTCAACAAAGACTTACTCGTTTCTTTTTTTTTTTGCATTTTCAGGATTTTACAATACGTTTTGGCTTGCTCTCGAGAACGCGTTCTTGAATAAATTCCCGCCTCTCCAGGGTAACTGGAGAGGGGAAAAAAACAAACGAGAACGGGTAGTGACCGAGCTTCAAATGGTAACTGGGAAGCGCGAAAGAGGGATGAAGAAGGGAAAGGCGATGAGCGGAGGATGTCGCCCTGGCGACGCAACCAACATTTTCCTGATCACGATGCCCTGAACCCAGCTCGTTAGGCAGGCGTGAAATAAAGTAAAGGCTCCCACAGACCGGCGGGGTAGATCCGCAGCGGGTGCGGCGCGGAAAGTTCCGAGCTAGACGCAGCCGCGGAATTCGCGAGACGGTTCACACCGGAGCGTCAATTATGAGTCAGTGTTTGGTGACGGTTGGCAAGGTCGCTCGACCCAGAGGGGAGCGAAAACTCCCGAACACGGGCGGACTTCCACGAAACTCGAGCTGCAGCGGAAGACACGCGTCTGACTGCGTAACAAATTTCGCTGCCGATTAAACCCTGCCAATCCGTTGCCGCGACGCTTGCCTGCCGCGCAGGTCTGAACGTGCTCATAAGGCAACACATGACGCGAAACTTCCGCTGCAGTCAATTCGAGTAGGCTGCGGATCTTTCGCGACGGTTAAAACGAGCGGAGTAATGAAAATTGATGTAATATTTCTATTCATTGAAAAACGTCGTATACAGCAACAAAGTTTTGCATGTAATTGAATTGAAATATTGTTGAATTATTGTGGAATACGTCCGTTTTATTTCTCAGCAAATTCGCATTTATGTTGTCATCCCCGACGCACAAACGCCCGTTCGAATATATTACACACGGTGTACAGTTAAGTACAGTTAAGAAACCAGTGACCAGTTTTTATCGATTCTAGTTTAAGTAAGCAGTCTGTTCGTAACCGGTCTCAAACATGTTAATATTCACTAGCCGGTGAACAGTGTTGATTCAAGCGCTGCTGTGAATTAGATATAAAACACAGTTGGATAGAATTCCAATGAACTTGACAAATAGTAAGTGTCGAAGAGTTTCAAAAGATATCCGTGCATCTCTGAGCAACATCTTCTTGTGCATGATCTTCAATCTGCACGTTTGTTGGACTTTTCTTACGATAATTTGCAGATACGTCAAACTAAGCAGTGTTTCTCCGTACTTATGGCTGCCAAGGATCCATTAAATAGAGACTATGGTTGTCAATGGACGTGCACTAATGTTGGCACCACTAAGTATTTTCAATTATTATTTTCCAATGGATACAAAAAGATGCACTTTTTTAATTTAACACAGTATCTATTTCCAAATGGATCGATTTGATCTTTAGTACTCAGGTGAATTCTACTCATAATTTGGCGAAGTGTTAATTCATTTTTTAATTCTCATCTTCCATAACTAGTTTCCACACGTTCCTTAATACTAGCATTGTAGTTCATATTTCTGAACTTAACATGAATTGAAAGAAATCTAAAGACTAGAAATGATTTGCCTCATTATCCACATACATTTTATATCTGAAAATACAGATAATAACCATTATTAAACAGATGTGTTTCAATGAAATCAGAAATTTAACATTGCTTTGCACAGTTTTCTTTCTCTCATATTACCAGTAGCAATGCTTTTTCGTGTGGCACTGTAAGGTCCAGCATCAATCAATATAATAAAAAAAACATGATACTCGATCGAAAATCTGCTTCCTCTCATCCGGGAAGAGGAAAAGGGCGAGGGACAAAAGGCGAACTGTCACCACCTCGGACGGGCCAGGGACGAGCGGTGGTGATCTGGCGGCGCCGATCACAAAAAGCAGCGAAGGTCGGCGGCCCCACTGCGGCCACCGGCGACAGCTTCAAAGCGGCTTCCGCCCTGTTTCCGCCGCCGCCGCCACCGCTCTTGCCATCTCCCGCGCCCGCTCTCGCCACTGGCACTCGCCCTCGCCTTGGCTGTCGTCACGACTACCGATCCGTTCCCTCGTCACCACCACCGCCATCACCCCGACCCCCGCAACCATACCCCCTGCCCCTATCGCACCGCCGTTCCCCCATTCCTCTTGCCTGCTTTCGCATTCGTCTCTCCACTCGCCCCTGCTGTCATTGCCCTCCCGCAGGTTCTCACCCCCGCCTCCATCACTCCTGTCCCCGCCACCACTCCGTCCCCGCCACCACTCCGTCCCCGCCACCACTCCGTCCCCGCCACCACGCCGTCCCCGCCACCACGCCGTCCCCGCCACCACGCCGTTCCCGCCACCATGCTGTCCCCGCCACAATGCCGTCTCCGTCACCACTCCGTCCCTACTACCACTCCGTCCCTACCACTCTCACCATCCTCACCGTCACCACCACCGCCATCACTCCGACCCCTGCCCCTAGCTCACAACCCTTGCCACAATTCTCTTGCCTGCTTTCGCATTCGTCTCTCCACCCGCCACTGTTTTCACTGCCCTCACCAGCCCGCCTCCCATCACTCCTGTCCCCATCATCAGCTCTCCGCCCCCGCCACCATTCCGTCCCCGTCACTACTCCGTCCCCGCCACTACTCCGTCCCCGCCACCACTCCGTCCCCACCACCATTCCGTCGCCACCACGTTTCCGTCCTCGCCACCACTCCGTCCCTGGCACCACTCCGTCCCTGGCACCACTCCGTCCCTGGCACCACTCCGTCTCCGCCACCACTCCGTTCCCGCCACCACTCCATTCCCACCACCACTCCGTCCCCGCCACCATTCCGTCCCCGCCACCTCTGCGTCCCCGCCACCACTCCGCGCCACCACTCCGTCCCCACCACCACTCCGTCGCCGCTACCACTCCGTCCCCGCCACCACTCCGACCTTGCCACCACTCCGTCCCTGGCACCACTCCATCTCCGCCACCACTCCGTCCCCGACCACCCCGTCCCCGCCACCACTGCGTTTCTGATGCCGCTCTCGTCCCCGCCACTTCATCCGTTCTGGGGCCATACCGGCCGCAGAATGGAATGTGGAACCCAACGATGTTTTCAAACTCCAATAAGCAATGATGTATACAATGTGTCACTTCCATTTCAACCAATTCTTTTGTGACAATGTGTTGCTCTTTATCTAGTGTAAGTGATTCTTCATTCAAAAATTATATCATCAGTGATCAGTTCCGCTTGGTTTCTAAAATATTAATTTATTGATACTCTCCACAGTCATTTACGTGTTTACATTGTATAACATTGCATTTGAATCATTTACACGGTTTTATATGATTTCTCTTCCTCAGTTCGCAGTCCTGGTGCACAGTTTCGTGCTGTGCTTCTTCACTTCCAAAGTTTGTTGTTTACTTCTGCCTTCCTTGATTTGTGAAGGACAAAATCCTCTTTTTGGCCAATTTCAAATTCTTTTTTGACACTGTCACTTTAAAATCTTCAGTCATGGTTCTAACAGCACGTAAATGTCACGTAAGGATGATAGACAACTGTTAGAGGCGGATTCTTGGTGTGATAGAAAATCCGTTCCTCCCAATGTACTATATTCTCACATTGTATAGTGGGTAAAAATCTCGAAACGTGTTTATAATTTGCCATAAGATCAAAGTTTATTACCTTTGAAAAATTTCCGCTGTTCCGCTGAAGAATTCATTGCCTACTAAGTGACCCATACGGATTAAGTATCCACTTTTCAATATATACTCTTTTATTTCGATGGTTTAATTTCAAGACTTGCTAGCTCTTATATGATTCACACATTAGACCACAAAATAAGCGATAATTTCGGAAATTTTCTTTCAGATTCAAGATAGCTTCTCAGAAAAATAAAATAAAACTTACTTTCAATACTTTTTCGCATGTCAGTGAGTTTTAAGAACACCTTTTACTTTTCGAATCACCGCTTAAAAAAAAGTTGCGATTAGAAAGATACAAGACAAAATGTTCAAGGGCAACAGCTGGTGATAAAAACAAAAATTGTTATTTTCATGGAGCTACCCAAATATCTTAGTTTTTAACGACCGATAACTTACTAATAGATATCCATCTCTCTTGAGTGTTAATGTTAAATACTATAATATTCCATCAGGCTCCGTCGCTGGCGGGAGTTACCCCAGCTGGCTGCACGCATTCACGGGCCGGGCGGCTGACAGCTGAGCGACTGCCCGCTCGCCGCCGATTCAGCTGTTCCTATTGGACTGATTTTAATGAAATTTTATGCCGCCAGGCTTCGCCACAATTTATAGAGTAAATTTCATTTAGATTTAAATTGCCCCGTAATATCGATCGTTTTACGTGAATGCCTTCATGCATTTTTAATGCCGCTTTACTAGTTAATTATCGGGTAGTAAAAAGCTGGAAACAAAGGCTTTGGAAGTTTTCAAGTATACTTTATCTTCTGTGAATATATTTCTCGTAAAGTGAGTGGCGGTATTGGTCTGATCGATTCACGGCCTTCGTAATTCTCAAGTTAAACAAGGTGGTCTTCATGCCAGCATTAGAAATTTGAGGCGAGAAAATGTTAATGGAAGAATTCCTATTTCTATTGAATCAAAGACAAGGCTTTAATAGAATAATATAGGAACCACAATTAAATGAAAATAAGTACCAGTAACATTATGAAAACGTTAGAAAAACGTAGAGACATAGACAAACTAGCAGTAGAGAAACCTTGGGGTTACAGTTCTCACTAGACTTATTTACTTTCCTCATCAAGAAAGCACATAACATGAATGTAATTCCAGCTGTCTCCTTATCTATTACCATCCTCTTGGTATCTATTAAATTCAGTCTCATTTTTTTTTAACTCATCCAATCCAAGTGCTTTCATTTCTATATTTTCTGAACTATTTTATGGCTCACAAACTTCAATCATTACTCTCATACAGAATCTCTTCGTTTATCATCAACAATAATCCCTACTTCAAACATTGCTCAGTACGAGAACTTTGCATTATCAAACCATGCGCGTGCACTAGCACCTTCTGATGTTTCAAAGACCTTTGCTGTAGGTATCTATTGCATCGTGGCAGAGGATTGTCAAATACGGGGAATGTGAAGGCTTCGGCTGTGCAATTGTTGATTCGCGCCGTGCAACTCGTGTTCTTGTTAATCCAATACGTCGCGTGTAGTCTTTCATGCGCCCGCCAGGGCTCGGGTTGCTCTTCGACGTCCAAAGCGCTCTTTGGCCTTTGCGTAAGTGTATCGCCTTCAGCCAGCCCCTGCGGCAAAGCGACACACGTCGCGGGGCCGGGATTTGAACGGACGACCCTTCGCTTGCACACAGTGGATAGAAATGGCCCCTGAAGTGGGCCAACTATCTGTATTCCCCAGTTCCAATGCGCACAGTCATTGAACAAAAACTACACAATCTCTGGTCGCGTAAGAGGTTTCTAGGGGTTTATTTATTTATTTATTTAACATAAAAAAACAGTTAAAACTGTGTATGACGTGCTACGGGGAGAAGTGACGTGCTACGGGGAGAAGTGAATTCTGTGCACGTTTTTCAAAATTCTGTGATCCCCACACTAAGTCATATACTACTTGAAATTTGAATTTAAAAAACCCGCTCCCATATAATAAAATCTATTTTAAAGGATAAATAAGCAATAAATTTTGGGCTCTTATCCCTGATGTCCTTCCTCAAGGAATAATACTTCCTGCCGCAACAACATGGAAACGATAATTTGAATAACTATATTCCCACTGAATTCTAGAAGTCGTTCACAGATAATGAAGTTACATTTATGTCCAGAAGCAAAACAAGGGGCCATCTCAGCATTTGCTCAATGAATCAGGGAAACTGGACGAAAAACCTGATCGAGACGGGGGTTCGTTAAATATCCAGGAACTCGGGAAAATTAAAAAAAACTTCTTTAATATTAATTTCCGCGTTTTAATATCAATATTAATAATGCGCGCGGCAATTGAAAGGAACCTGTCCAGACTGCAGCCATGTGAGGATTGTTTGTGGTTTAGTTCGATTTCCAGGAAGTCTGGAAAAATTCTAAAGCAATGGAACAGTTTCAATTTTAACTGAAAGAAGAAAATATATGATTGAGTCATTCTGCCTTTTCTCGAACTGCGTGCGAACTGAAACACCAGGCGAATGCCGGAGCAGTATCCTACCAAACGGGTCACGAACCGCGCGCGATGTTTCCTTCCTCTTTCTCCTTGTCCTATACTCTCCCCTTTCACACACACACACACTAACATGCCCTACACTACCTCCGGGAGACGGTCGGGAGCTTAGAGCTCGTCCCGGCTAGGGCGGTGCCCCGCTGGTGGGAGAGTCCTGGTTAGGGGGAAACCCTACTAACCGACGGTAGGTCGGCGCCGGATCTCGCCATCTAGCAGGGGAAGATCACCGCCATCTCCCGAGAAAAAAAACATGCTAACGAGACTAATGACCAAAGCAGTTGACGCGCCCGGAAACACGAAAAAATCAATCAATCAACCTTTTGGTCCGTTTGGGCCCAGTGTGCGGCGTGAGCCGACGCGGCTCCGAGATTCGACTCCGCGACCCGTTCGGGGCGTCGGAGCGCGCTGCGGTGGCTTGGGGTCGCGGGTCGAGTCTCGTCCGCGTTCCCCAAACACGCCGCGTTGATTCTGCGACCACTTCCGCCACGGAGCGAGTGGGCAGCCGGTGATCGGAGATCGTGCGATACACGCTTGCTCGATTCATTACCGCGCCGTCGGGGGGGGGGAGGGGGCTGGAACGGTTCGTGGCGTTCAAGCCGGCAGCTTACGGCGCTTCGGTTGTGCGACATTGTTCCATTGAGCGGACGTTCGCGATGGAGACCCTTTGCGTTGGCGTACCTGTCGCGCAGGTCTCCCCTGTGAGGGGATCCGGTTGGTTGTGGCGGTGGATGTTTGCGCGCAGATGGCGGAGATTTGTTTACGAAGGGAATAGAACCGCTGCAAAGGATCTAATATCGCTCCTTCCTGCCCCATGTATTTCGCCTGTTGCTTCGCGTAATTAGATAAAAACAAGAAAATCGTATAGATATATTAATAGATAAATACATAGATAATTCATTACTTTTCAATTTCTTTATGGAATTTATTGTCATTTTGTGTCTGGCTGTGGTGTCTTGTTTGTGTCCGTGTGGAATTTACGGAAAAGAAAACGAGTTACTGACAAGTTACTTACAAGTATTGTATCGCAGCTTCTGGGTCAATGACCCCCATCTCGATCAGGTTTTTCGTCCAGTTTCCCTGATCCATTGAGCAAATGCTAAGATGGCCCCTTGTTTTGCTTCTGGATACAAATGTAACTTCATTATATGTGCAGGTCATCTCGAATTCAGTGGGAAATATAGTTATTCAAATTATCGTTTCCATGTTGTCGCGGCAGGAAGTATTATTCTGAAGGACAACTTTTTTTCAAATTCAAAATTCAAGTAATATATGACTTAGTGTAGGGATCACAGAATTTTGAAAATGTGCACACAATTCACTTTTCCCCATGGTACGTCATACGCAGTTTTAACTGTTTTTTTACGTTAAATAAATAAATAAATAAATAAATAAATAAATAAATAAATAAATAAATAAATAAATAAATAAATAAATAAATAAATAAATAAATAAATAAATAAATAAATAAATAAATAAATAAATAAATAAATAAATAATATAAACTCAAATCATCAGTTAATAAAGAGATAATAAATGAAGCGAACCGTCGCTATGGGCCTCCGCTGGGCTTCACAACTGCGAGCGCGTCACAATGCGTAGAGACTGGATTTTTATGTAATTACATTTTTTGTCTTTCTTCTTACCGTTCTCTGAATTGTAATCTTGGCTAATCGTCGCCGCCCTAACACACTATCCAACTTTTTTGTTACATATTTTAACATATTTAGTGCTAGATTACATATTTTTCTATTTACAAAATATATTTTTATTCTATCAATTTTCATCAATTTATTACGTATTTTTTATCAAAAGAATTATTTTAAAAAATCAGCATTTTTTCTAGATTATTACTGCCTGTTCTCTACTGGAAGTAAGTTACATGAAGGCTCGGTCGGATTTTCTCGCGGTCCGGCGCACCTGCTTCAGTTACCTCTGTGGCGAGAAGTGCGCGCCAGCAATTGAGATCATTTTCACATTTACGTGTGAAAAGTATCACTGACCCCGTGTTTTGTGACCTTTAACCTTTTCCAAGAAACCGTTTCCAAGAAACTTTGGCGATCGCCGACGTGTATAAACATAGTAAATACAATGATAAACACTTCTATGAGAGTACTGCACGCTGCAGTGATTGTTTGTTGGGCGTAGATATCGCCAGTTTGTACGATGGCTTCTATTGCGTCTAGTCTGGTTGCTAAACTACAGTCCTGGATAAAGGTAGACGAAGCTTTTGCTTCTGACGGGAGTTTTGTATTGTGCAAAGTGTGCATCTACTCGTACTCTCCAAATGATTTTTAAAACGTTTATATTATTTATAAATCTCATTTATGAAAATTTTATAAATGTAATTTCATATTATGAAAATGTGTTTGTCTTTTTACTGATACGTTATAGTGTCTTATTGCCTTCGGTACGGAGCTCGATATAAACTGCATAACTTACTTGGATCAAGAAGGTCGTGATTACCAGGGAAATTTGAAAACAGTTGAATGATGCTATAGGGAGGGAATTAAGAAAGGTATTTATGAGAGATAAATATTCTCTTATAGAGGGTATTAAGAAAGGTATTTATGAGAGATAAATATGAAAAGACAGACCGAGTCAAGTTAACATTTAGTTAATTAGTAAATAAGTGAATCTGAATCAATAAAATGGATAAAAAATAAAGTTATGAATGTACCACGGTCGTTAATTGCTTCTAATGATCTCAGGCCAAAGACATTCGAGCATTTTGTCGCCGCTCAAAAAGAACCCAAATGTCTTTGGGGCATAAATAACTACTTATTATTAGTGTACTAGCAAAATACCTGGCGTTTCCCGGGCTTTCGTCGTGTTCAACTCTTGCGAATGAGGGAAAAGATCAATTTTATGTAAACCACGGTGTTTAATATTATTTTTAACGTAATTGGTTCAAATTATAATAAAATACTATAATTTTCTTTCATTTTATTTTAAAATGCATTGCTATTAGATGATTTTTTCTAATCTTATGCTCCGCTACTGACCTCTAGCGAATAAATTAGGTACCAGTTTTGCTGCTGCACTACTGGGTTCTGCCAGAATATAATAGGAACCATTTGCTCTAAGCGAGAGGCGAAACATGGTCGTGGTGCATCTACAAACATATTATTTAAAATATTTATATTCCGCATTTGGGTTGTGTTAGTCTTTACCAAACTTTGGAAAGACACTGCGACAATCCTGAACAAGAGGCTGTAAAAATTTCATATCTTTATATTTCATATTAACCAGGCGAATGCAGGAGCAGTACCCTAACAAACGGGTCACGGACCGCGCGCGATCTGTCCCTCCTCTTCCTTGTCCTGTCCTATCCTCTCCCCTTACACACACACACTTACACTAACGTGCACTACACTACCACACATGCAGGGAGACCGGTCGGGAGCTTAGAGCTTGTTCCGGCTGGGGCGGTGCCCCGCTGATGGAAGAGTCCTGGTTAGGGGGAAAACCCACTAGCCGACGGTAGGTCGGCGCCGGATCTCGTCATCCAGCGTGGGAAGATCACCGCCATCTCCCGAAAAAAAGCATGCACTACACTAACGGGACTAATGACCAAAACAGTTGACGCGCCCGGAATCGCGAAAAAATCAATCGATCAATCAATTGACTATTCGTAGTACTTATTTTTGCGGTCTACGGCCAAGCGCCAGCTGTCGCGGCTTCGCGCGTGCGCCCGTCGGCTTTCGGTGGATCCAGCCGCGCTCGGAGAGCGACGCCAAACTCCGGCCGGGAGAGGCCGTGTGTTGGCTTAGGGCGATCGTTCGCTCCTTTTAAGGCACTTTTACGACACTTTGGCGTAAAAGAGGATGAAATGCGTGAGGGAGTGAAACGATCTGTCGTCTCTTTCTATTTCTTTCACTGGTCGGGAAATCTGTTGGGTCTGGACGATGGCTTTCGCGGATTTTTTTTTCTCTTTTTCGGTGGCATTTGTGGTCGATCACTTGTAAACTGATCTTGTTATGGCACAAAGCTAACTTTGTGATATGATGTAATGTGCTGAACGTTTCTTCTCGTATGCTTTTCTCCTCTGTTTCGCGGTATTTTTGTTATTTTTGGAAATTATTGTGATTTGTTGTTGATTGTGTGTATGAAGTTGACTATCAAAAACCGAAATTTAATTTGCTAATTAGATTCAAACATTACGTACACATTCGCCTGTTACAATACGGACTTTACAAAAACATTTTTTATTATTTTTATGAGTTGGTCACCGTTTTAAAAAACAACTTTGCGTATTAAATTTTGTTTCATATTATTTTCGAATATTCCAAATATTAAGTTTTATTCCTTAAACTAACATCACTCTCGGTATTTGGTTAAGGTCGTACCGGCTCTCATTCTCCTTCAGAGAAACTCCAACGTATTGGCAGATCTTGAATATTGACAGATTCGATTCCAGACGGTCATTGAATTCTCCATGCCAGCGAAATATTTGGCTCGACACCGACCCTAGACACCACCTGAGAATCGAGTACCGACATCACCTGACAGCATTATTTCGTATATTTATGTACAAATAGATTTTAAATACCACATCTTGAGGCCACAATCGATGTACAACTGTCAATCTAAAGTTACTCGAACCAATCAGATGCCGAATTCCTTCCGAAAACATACGGTTTTCTAATGGGGAGACTCTTCACATGAAATACTTTTTTGGCCATAGGAGGATGTGTCGTTCATATGCTAAAGAATATTTACCAATATTTCTGTGCCTTTTTCTGTTCCTTGAAAATCCAACATTCTTAATCGGGTTCAAACTCGCGCCTTGAGATCAAGTCTGTTATTTATTCCACTAGCGATCTACATTTTCTACATGGTAGTATACTATGCTTAGTATACTCTGAACTCCGTACAGGGATTATAAAACTGTTTTAAAACGAAAACGAAGAAATAAAGAGCATGTCGCTCCAGAATAAGTAATCTACTTTAGAACATTTTTAGCTTTGTCAGATTACCATTCTCGAAGTGGTGTCCGGTTTCGGCTCATTCGTTTCAAACAAGTCAGGTTGCCCAACCCGACGATCAAAAGAAAGATATTTTGGGAGTAATGACCAGTCAATCTTCCTTGCGGATCCCTGAATACGGGCAAAACGCGAAGCACTCGACGACCCAACACACGCCAAGAAAACAATATTCGAACATGAGAACCTAAGACTCACAGTCTATAAACATTCCAACCGCCTTAGCGAATCAGGTCGGCGCAATAGAAAAAATAATGTAAATACGTCTTGGTTATTCCGCTTTGTGATGGATCTAGGTCTGGCTGCGTGACTAGCTGTATCACGAAAATCTGCGCAGAACCCGAGAGCGGGGAAGCCCCGTTGGCGGCGGCGGCGGCGGGGGCGGCGGGGGCGGGGGCGGCGGGGGCGGCGGGGGCCCTGACCTGGCGCGCGACAGCCTTCGCCCGCCACCTCCCAACACCCCACACCTCCACCACTACAACTGCTATCGAACCACCCTCAACACCGCCCCCAGCGTCATCGCCATCGACGTCACCGCCATCACCACTGCTATCGCCACCGCCACAGTCACTGTTCCCACCACCAGCACCGCTACTGCAACCGTTTGCGCCTGCGCCGCCTATTCTTTATCCTCCGCCTCTTCTTCCTCTTCATTCTCCACCTCCTTCTCGTCTTTATCCACCTCCTCCTCCTATTTAGCCACAACCTCCTCCTTCTCTTCATCCTCCACCACCTCCTCTTCAGCGACCACCTCCTCCTCTTCAGTCTCCATCTCCTCCTCTTCAGTCTCCACCTCCTTCTCTTCATCCTCCACCTCCTTCTCTTCATCCTCCACCTCCTCTTTAGTCTCCACCTCCTCCTCTTCATCCTGCACCACCTTCTCCTTTTCATCCTCTTCATCCTCCACCTTGTCCTTCTGTTCATCCCGTATATTCCGCTTCTCGCCATCTTCCATATTTTCCTCTTCATCCCTCACTTTGTCCTCTTCTTCATCCTACCGTCTGCTCCTTCTCCTTATTCTCCTTGTTCTCATTCTCCTCTTCATCGTCTCCTTGTTGCACTCCTCTTCCTTTTCGATCCCATTCTCCTCCTCTTCCCTGGCCTCCTCCGTCTCCACCACCGTCATCGCCGTCGCCTTCCCTGTTGCCGCCGCCACCTCCGCCCGCGCACTGTCGTTTACGCGATAGCCCTGTCACGCCGCCGCCGCCGGCTCGGCGGGAGCCTTTCACCGGCCGATCCGTTGCGCCTCTGGCACGGATCACCGCTCCCTCGCCTCCTCCCACTGCGCCCCCACCCGCCCATATCCACCGCGCAGGTGCCGTTTGCGAGCGGGTCACACTAGATTCTCTGCTGGAGAAGAAGGCGCGGCCTTCCCGCATGAAGCTCTTAATGCCGAATATTCAGCGAGGGTACAGATGTACACACGTGCATGCCATCGATGTGCACATGTACACACGTGCATGTGATCGATGAGAGAGGATGGTTTGTGGATGACTCGTGCAGTCGCGGTTTAAATGATGTTTATAAGCGTATGTTTTTGTGTTATATGTGTATGCATTGCTTACTGTAAATAATGTAAATAATGTTCGTTGTTAAATTAAGTCAGGATGTAAGACAAAGTAGATTTAGATTAGTTTGTAAGTATCTAGTTTGTAAGCTAGGCCATACGTTAGCTCTGTAAACATAATTTAAGAATAAATATTATATTACATGTACTTTGGAAATAACGAATAACATGATTTAATTTTTCTACACAACTTTTTGTTTTTTGAAATTAGAAACAGTTTCACTTAAATATTATGTACTTTTATCAGTATCACTCCTCTTGTAGTTTAAGTTTTGAGAGATGTAAAAATCAAATGCAGTACTTGAAATAAGATGTATTCATTTTAAAAATTGAAGAAACAGAATTCAATAAAATAGATTCACAAGTATTGCAAGGTTCTGTGACAATCATCGTATCTTTTTTTCTTTTTTTAATTTTTCGTAATTATTTCTGTTTCTGTTGATGGCTCTTATTATTTATCTTTCCTCTTCTTCCTACTTTTCTTTATTATTAGATCGCATTGAGTTGCTCTCAGTATTTCCATTTAATGTAATCAGTCTTTCCTTCTCTGTAATCACAAATCAAAATATGATTTCCGTTCTCTCAGCTCTCTAGGACTTTGTCTAAAAGTTGGATAAAAACAGCCTAGAAATGAACTATTTTCTTTCATTACGTTTGCTTCTCATAATTGTTTTCATTTTAACACCCACAAAAATTAAGAAAAAAATACGAAAAATACACATTTTCGAAAAATTATCGTTACCTGTGACGTTCCTGGTTGAGCAAATGTGCGATCTGATTAAGTAGGGAATTGAATTGCGTCAGGAATTTAACAAGCATTCTTTTATATGCCACTGGCCTGACATTTCACACAAGATTTCCCATCTATTGAAAAATCCATTACTCCCACCGAGGTTAGAACACCCAAACATGGGTGTAGCAAGACAATGCCCTCTCCCCATACCTCCGTGCCAGTCCAAATAGAAATGAAAGGTACAGAAATTTAAGGGCATTAAGGGAAAAACCAAGTGGAGGGAACTTTGAAGGTCAACCGCCAGTTCAGCGCTTGTGACGTCAGCGCGGATTGGGGGGCCAAACAATTGAAATTACGACGAAAGGAGAGCGCGTGCGGGGGATGAACGTGACTTGAGGAAGGACCAGCGCCTTTTGATCCTCTTGCTGCCGAATCATCACGCTACGCGCCGACTACGTGCTGCCCACCGGCCGACGTTAATTTTATTGCCGGTTTTTCCGCTCGAACTCTCGTCAGCAGTTGCGCTGCTATTGCATCGTGACGGGGCCTCCAGCTCGGAAGCAGTTTCTTTCCTCGTAACTGTCCAAACCCAGCAATCAATTCTGAGGAAGTGTTCTAAATACATAGAATTTCCTGTAATAAAGAACCTGATCTTACGCTGCGTTCTCCTTAATGCATCAGACCGTGCTTGTCTTCCTTTTTGTTCTTCTAAATTCGCCGTGCCTTGTGTTGTGATTTACGGGTTATGAGGTAATTTCGGTGAAAGAATATTACGGCCTCTCTTAACATCTAATGATAGTTTTTAAACACAATATCTTCTCAGTTTTTTCAATATCTTTCACGAAGAGAAATCCATTATTTATAAATATAGTGGTTAATGATTTGAATTCTTTGCACCCAAGTTTCAAATGTCCTTTTGTTGCACTTGCGTGGCAAAGTGATTTTATTTCGTCTTGAAACCTTGGTAGATGGTGACTCGTTAGGTCCAACACAGTTATTCAGTTCTGTAGCCTTGGTCTGTCATTTCACTTGTTCAAATTTGCGGTCCGTTGTGTATTGTGTTTCAAATAATGTTGTGATTGTTTCGGGACGATGTGTCCCTGTATTGCTGATACAAATTCTGTGTCGAGGTAAGTGTTAAGTAATCTGGACTAGGAAGTCACCAGTAGTCACTTCCTCATCGCCCAACAACTGCCGTTTCGGAGTTTCTTCTTGTCTTTTTTTTCCATGTTTTTCTCAATAATTTGCCATGGGACCGATAACACGTGTTCCACTTTTATTAAACCCGTGTCCCTGATACGAGACGAGTAAATTACCGCTTACGACTTTCGTTATTTAATATTTGCCTCGTTGCCATGCCAATGTCGAAGGAGCCGCTTGTATATACGATAGCGCCTCTAAATCTCAATTAGCAGCGCGCAACATTAGGAGTCGCCTTAAATTACGACGGAGGCGGCGGTGGCGGCAGCGGTGGGTTGATTTATACGGAACGGCTTTTACGGTTCTCTACAACTTCTCCGCCCCCTCCCAATGCCTCCCCCCTCCCCTCCCCCCACCCGCGTCATGCGGCCCCTTCGCTCCGTTGCTCTCGCAACACCACTTGCGTTGTTGCTATCTCCGCTGCTCCGCCATATGCTACGCTGACGCGAAGAAATGTGTGGCTGACGGTAGGGATCCCGCCGACCGCGCTTATCCCGTAGGGCCTATGCGCTCTAGCACAACTGCCTATGGTATAGGCAGTTTTGCTGGAGCGCATGGGCGGATTTCCAACACGACAAACGAGGCAGCTACCTAGAGGGCCGAACCTCAGTAGATCCTAGGTGATCGCAGTAAAATCCGCCGATCGCGCTTATCCCATAGGGCCTATGGGCTCTGTCACAGCTTATGGCGTACGCAGTTGTGCTGGAGCGCATGGGCGGATTTCCAACTAGACAAACGAGGCAGCAACCTAGGGGGCCGAACCTCAGTATATCCTAGATGATCGTAGTAAAATCCGCCGATTGCGCTTATCCCATAGGGCCTATGGGCTCTGTCACAACTGCTTATGACAGGCAGTTGTGCTGGAGCACATGGGCGGATTTCGAACGAGACAAACGAGACAGCTACCTAGGGGGCCCAACCTCAGTAGATCCGAGGTGATCGCAGTAAAATCTGCCGACTGCGCTTATCCCATAGGGCCTATGGGCTCTGTCACAATTGCTTATGGCATAGGCAGTTGTGCTAAAGCGCATGGGCGGATTTCCAACTAGACAAACGAGGCAGCTACCTAGGGGGCCCAACCTCAGTAGATCCGAGGTGATCGTAGTAAAATCCACCGATTGCGCTTATCCCATAGGGCCTATGGGCTCTAGCACAACTGCCTATGGCATATGCAGTTGGGCTGGAGCGCATGGGCGGATTTCCAACTTGACAAACGAGGCAGCAACCTAGGGGGCCGAACCTCAGTAGATCCTAGGTGATCGTAGTAAAATCCGCCGATCGCGTTTATCACATAGGGCCAATGGGTTCTAGCACAACTGCTTATGGCATAGGCAGTTGTGCTAGAGCGCATGGGCGGATTTCCAACTAGGCAAACGAGGCAGCTATCTAGGGGGCCCAACCTCAGTTGATTCTAGGTGATCGTAGTAAAATACAATAGGAACCCCTGTAAAATATTAAACATGTTTTCGTTTAGAAATATTGAAAAGGAATTGCAATTGTTTTACTGTTTATACTGTTTTTCGAAATTATTATTTAATTCAGTTTTTAACTTATTTGGTTTACTGGTAAAGTGAGTATAAATGTATGGAAATTATAAAAGAGAATTATAAAATAATGCTTTATTTTATTTATATATGTAGTATAATTTATATCGCTGTGAAACTGCAACGTTATAAGCGATCAAAATCTCTTTTACAACAATTATTAACAAATTGCTTGATACCAAATTAGTAGTAGGTTGACCTTTTTTGTTCAATTACTGAAAGGAGGAGCCCCAATCTATTTATCGCCTAGGGGTCCTGTTGTTTGAAACCCGTCCCTGCCTCAACATATTGCATATAACGCTCGTTGAAACATGAAAGCCAACACCAACACGCGTTCAATCAATACACCCACTCCGTACTCTGCTAGCATATTCGCTAACTTATGAAATTCAAAAACTACATGAAAACACAATGAAGGATACTTTTTTTAAAATTTTTTGACTCTGCCCAGCAGACCTAGAGTTCACGCGTAATCAGAAGCATGAAAACGTACATTTTATTGCTTCGAACTATGATGTTTTAGCAATCTTTCTCGAGCATTCCCAGTTATTTTGTGTTATTGTCTTAAAGTTAACGCTGTACTAGCTTTAATTCGGTTGATTGATTGTTTTTTTTGTGTTTCCGTGCGCGTCAACTGCTTTCGTCATTAGTCCCGTTAGTTTAGTGCATGTTTTTCTCGGGAGATGGCGGAGAACTTCCCCCGCTGGATGGAGAGATCCGGCGCCGACCTACTGTCGGCTAGTGGGGTTTCCCCCTAACCAGGACTCTCGCACCAGCGGGCCACCGCCCCAGCCGGGACCAGCTCTAAGCTCCCGACCGGTCTCCCGGAATATGTGGTAGTGTAGTGCATGTTAGTGTGTGTGTGGGTAAGGGGTGAGGATAGGACAATGAAGAGGAAGGACAGATCGCCGTGGCCGGTTTGGTAGGGTACTGCTCCGGCATTCGTCTGGTGTTGATCGGAGAAACCACGCAAAATACCGAGCAGGGCAGCCGGCCGCTAGAATTCTCCTCCAGACAGCGACTGAATTCGACCTAGCTGAAAAACCAGTGTCGAAAATCCTGCCGCCGTCAGAATTCGAACCTACGACCTCACGGTCAGAGGCGCTGCAGTGACATTTTTAATTGGGCATTTCGTTTTTTTTTCATTAGTCCATCACGTCAGCCCCCTTTCCCAGTTGTGAGATTTCTACTCAGTTGTGTACCTCGTTTACATCTCCGCCTTCTGTTGCGCTGTCCACTCGCTTCGCGGCCGTATCAGTTGCCGGCGCGCCCTTCCGTGAAGCGAACACGCACGCGGGCGCGCGCTTGTTAGTCATTTGGCCGGAAGTCGCCGTGCCCACCAGATGGGCTGACGAGGCGGGAGGGCGGAGGAGAGGGTGTGCTGCACTGAGAATGGATCCAGCTGTGAAGGAAGTTTCATTTATGTTACTTCTTATTCATTATTAATTGTAATAATAAACTCTTAGGGCTCCTGAACAGGAGAGGTTCGTGACGCGCGTTGTAGAATAACATTGTATTTTTGGCGAAACGGCCCATCAGCGTTTTGTCCTTTCTGCATAAAACGCTGTGTTAATCTACGACGCGCCTTACTTATCGAAAAACTCTTAACGGCCAGCTTCCGTTAAGAACGATCAAAACAGATGAGTTTGTTAGTAAAAATGGAGTATGAATATTGCTATTCCAAGAAAAGGAATTCCTTACGTGTATGAATTATTCATATAAGAATAATTATAATATTAATAATACGATGAAAAGTATTGAACGATGCACGGTCGATATCACAAATAACCGACTTGGTTGGTTATGAACCCCGACCAAAGCCTTGGTTTACAAATATCAATTGCGACTTTCTCTCTCAATCAGATCAAGTTGCTCTCTCATCGGCCTAACGACATTAATAGCTGTCATCTTATTGATATTTACTTTACAATAAGAAAAAAATGGATATAACATTAGTGTGTGTAATTCGGAATGTGATATGTATAATAGAATGTTATGACAGAAAAAAAATATAATTTGTAATTACTCTATTTTGTACATTCAAATTGTTGTTCTGTCCTGCTTAATTTATGTTTGTTATTTTTTGGAAATTGTGTTCAGAAGATTGCTTATTATTTTCTATACACAAAATTAGGAGTTTTCAGGTAAATCGCTCTCCATTTAGTATCACACATATTGACTCAATAATAAAATGGTTGAATAGGGATAAACTTTTTGAGAGCCAATCAAATACATTTATTTTAATTTCACATTTGTCTAATCTTTTAGGAAAAGGAACTAAAACAATAAGTGTTCGTAAATTTCACGCGTTTTAAAATGTATTAGTTTTCCGTGGTTTCTCCGATCAACACCAGGCGAATGCCAGAGCAGTACCCTACCAAACGGGCTTCGGACCGCGCGCGATCTGTCCTTCCTCTTCCTTGTCCTATCCTCTCCCCTTACACTCATACTTACACTAACATGCACTACACAACCTCATATTCCGGGAGACCGGTCGGGAGCTTTGAGCTAGTCCCGGCTGGGGCGGTGCCCCGCTGGTGGGAGAGTCCTGGTTAGGGGGAAATCCCACTAGCCGACGGTAGGTCGGCGCTGGATCTCGCCATCCAGCGGGAAAAAAATCACCGCCATCTCCCGAGAAAAAAACATGCACTACACTAACGGGACTAATGACCAAAGCAGTTGACGCGCCCGGAAACACGAAAAAATCAATCAATCAATCAATTTAAAATGTATTACAAAAACACGTCGGAAAAATTGTAACAATTCTTATTTCTCAATTCTCATTTCATTTGTATGTTTTCCAAATTTTGTGGCGGCCACTCACGCACGAACAACCACATTTTCTTCCATCCTCTGTAAAATGGTAATATGAGTTTCTAATTTGACGGTGATCCTACGTATTTCTCAATTACAGCTTTGTTGCCACATCTATACGTCGATATAAAACTTACTTTTTACTCCTAAAATTTTGTTCGCAAAACGCTAGTGTACGAAGGAGAATTGGAATTTATGCGTTTTTTATGGACTTTTGAACAACTGTTGGATACTGCAGGCGATTTTCAAATAAATTACTCATGACTCCTATTCGCATTCTCATATTCCAGAATGTGACTCAGGAGTAGTGGAGCACACGCAGCTACTTGACACAAATGCAAATTCACTCACGCTACGAAGAATGTCAAGGTGAAGAACGATGCCATAAATGCCCTTGGAATCTGATTGTAATGCAACAATATTTGAGGGACAATTTTTATGAGAATTTGTGATATGTCTGCATGTAAATTTTGTTTAAAACGTTTGTCTCAAAATTAGAACATAGGTCAATTTGATTATGTGGAAACGTATCTTATTTATTAGATTGTATTGATAATATTTCTTTTAATTATTTTGTTTTAAATTAGTCCTGAATCCTAAACTCAATCAGTATAGGACATATCTATTTGCTCATTATTCCAAACAATCTTATCTCAATTTGTACATGAGTTGTCATGTTACTTCCTGAAGAGAATAACACTTCGAAATCGTATTTCAAATAGATGGTTGATATTGTAGAGTTAATGGTACAAGTTGAATTACAGTTTTATGTTCAACTTAGATTTAAAGTACAATTTATTAATCAACTGAATTTTAACCTTTTCTTATGTAATGTGCAAAAGTATGAGTATGGGAGTAGCCTTTCCGAACAGTTCTGTTGTTTAAGCGGCAAGCAACGCAATGAATTGCAGCACGAAATCGGTAACACATTTCAGCGACAGCGACTAACAGCGATGAATTTGGTCAGAATTGAACGACGTCACTTGCGCGTTGTTTTGTTTTTTCACAATTTATTTAAACTGCTTCGATAGAAAAACTTTCCGCCCCAAAATTTATTATTCGTAAGCTTATATTTCCAAAACCTGTTTCAACTCTATGAGAATATAACACAACTGATAAATCAAATTTGCCGTGGGCAATCGCAATCTAACCCTGAAAGTTAGTTGCGTGTGAAATATAGTGGTAGCGCTGGGTTTGTTTGAACAATCTGACAAAAAATGTAAAATGGTCGGTCAGTGTTGCGTGAGAACCGCCGAGTTAAAAAACCACAATTTTGTCGGTGGTAACACTGGTTCAAAATAAAATATTTGCAGTAATTAGTTTGTGTACGTTTCCACGCAGGTACAGGAATCAAAAGCGTTAACGAGATGAAATAAAATTGGGATTAAAGATACAAAATTAAAAAGCTTTTTCTTTTCTGAATAAAGAATAAGATTTCGGCATCGCTAAATAATTCTCCAGTGGAAATTTAGAGACTGTTTAATGCGTGGTATACAAAATGCTGTCTATTAATATTTTTGTAATTTTGAGCAGTGAAAGTTCTGCTTCGACACAGTTGTTTCATTTACTTGATTTTTCATTTTATTACATTTTCATTTATTTTCTTGCATTGATTTTGTAACATTTCAGTATTGAATTTGAAGCATAAACAAAGTATGACGACTTGAAATTGTTTGATAAGAGAACACATCATAAACAGATTAAAATATGAGAACCCTATACTTCAGCGAACCTATCATATCAGGAGCAAAAGACTGCCTTGTTGGACTTCATTCTCTGTACCACTGTAGCTCTTCATTCTCAAGCCTTTGGACAAACTTAGAATTCAGAAAAGCTTAAACTCAGTAAAAGAAAGAAGAGGGAGAGTTGGAGAATGGGAAGAGGAAGATGGTGAGGATGAAGAAGGTTGGGGGTGAAGGCGAAGATGAGAATGAGAAAGGTGGAGAAAGAGAGGGTGAGGGAGAGGGAGGAGGAGGAAGAATATGAAGAGGTAATATTGTGGAGGAAGAGCATGATGGTGATGAAGATGAAGAGGAGGAGAAGGAAGAAGATGAAGAAAATACTGAGAAAGGTGATGGCAGGAAGAAGAGCACAGAGAAGCTGCAGGGGAAGTGTAAGCGAGCGATGTCGGAAGGAGCTAAAGAGAGCAGGGGCGCGGGGTGAGCGCGGGGTCGGGCGCGGGCGAGCACGTGGGCGGGGACGTGGGCGGGCGCGTGTGCGAGGGCGTGTGCGAGGGCGTGTGCGAGGGCGTGTGCGAGGGCGTGTGCGAGGGCGTGTGCGAGGGCGTGTGCGAGGGGGGGCGAGCGCGGGGGCGGACGCGGCGATGGGCACAGTGACAAGCGCGGGGGCGGGGACGTAGGCGGGCCCGGGGCTGGCGCAGGGGTGGGCAGGGAGGGGGTGCGGGGGTGGTGCGGGGGAGGCGCGGTGGCAGGCGGGGGGGGTGCGGGGGGGGTGCGGTGGGGGGGGGGGGCGCGGGGGGCGGGCGGCGTCGCGGGGGCAGGCACGGGCGCGGGAGCGGGCGCGGCAGCGATCGCGGACGCGGGGGGCGAGCGCGGGAGTGGGCGCGGGGGCGGGCACGGGCTCGGGCGAGTGCGTGGTGTCCGCCGGCACTCCCCGCTGCGGGCGCGGATCGGTGGTTCCTTTCGATTTCTCGCGCGGCGGTGCGGCGCGGGGCGGCGCATCCGAGCGAGCGCCGGTTGCGTCACCGGGGGCGCCTCGTGGCGCGCGGGGCGGCGGGCGGGGGCGAACGGTGCGTGGCGGGCGAAAGCTGCGCGGGTGGCGAGACGATCTAGGCTGTACCCGCCTGCCGCGCCGTGCTATACTGTGGGCCTAAATGCCGAAATGATGTCAAAAGCAACCGCAGCACATCTTTTTGCCGATTCCAAAGAATGAATTGTAGCTGTAACGAATGTTTAAAAAAATAGACGACAGAAAGAATGTGCCCAATGTTTTGTAAACGTAAGATATTTCTCGTAAACTTCAACATTTACTGCTATAGTTCCAGTTGCCCCAAACGACCCTTATAAAATTGTTTCGAATTTACCCTGTGGGGAACACAAGGGAATACATTAAAAAAAATGATTTTTTTATGTATTCTTTTTTATATAGCTTTATAAGAGGTTCAATAATTGTTTCATGCATTTCTAAAAGTTCTTAAACGTTAATTCCATGAGCAGCGGTTTTAATATGCATAATAATGCATATTAATACCATTTGCCTTGGACTCGTGTAAATAATATTTACATCTTGTGAACGATTTATTCCGTGGCTTACTGGCGAAGGCTTGGATTGATTGATTAGTGACCCCTATAGCTACAAGTGATAAGATGATTAGACCCGTAAATGTAGAGGGTGTTTTATAACGGGAAGTGGCAGTGATCTTCCTCCGCTCGCAGAACTACTGCGCCGACCTACACGCCGGCTTGCAGGGTATCTCACACCAGCGGGGGAACGCCTCATCTGAGACAAACTATAAGCTCTCTATTGACCTCTCGACATGTGTGGTAGTGTAATGCGTGTAAATGTAAGGGTATGTGTATGCGACGATTGAGGAGAGGACAGGTAAGAGGAAGGAATGTAAATGATCTTGGCTGTCCGGGTGACGCCGCGTCGAAGGCTGTATTGCCGATGTTTTGACCATCATTTCGTGGTCTTCCTCAGGGCTGGTCTACTGGGTCTGCTGGTTTGCAGACCAGCCCTGAGGAAGCCGACGAAAAGATGGTCGAAACGTCGGCAACACAGCCTTCGACGCGGCGTCACCCAGACAGCCAAGATCATTTACATGACTCTTGCCGCGGCAGCCTACGACTCCAAGAGGAAGGAATGATTGCGCGAGATCAGTGGCCCGTTTGTTAGAATCCTGCTGCAATATTTACCTGGTGTTTATTGAAGAAACCATGAAAAACTACCGATCAGAGAAGCCGGCCGCCGAAATTCTCCTCCAGACAGGTATTAAATTCGACCTAGCTATACGTATGTAGCTAGTGTCAAAAATCCTGCCACCGTCGGAACTCGAACACTAGAACCTCTCGATCAGAGGCACTGCAGTGACATCAGCTTATGCCACTGCAGGGACTTGAAGCTATTTTCAGAATGTCCAGTAGGCGCATCTCGACATTGGCGTCAGTCATTCGAGTCGCGTGTCAACATGAGGGAGATATTTCTTGGCGTGGTTGTTTTTCATACCATTCACGAATCATCTGATCATCATCCCATCAATAATCATTCATCTATCGTCGTCATTCATCACTCCCGTTCACTCATACGTACTAGTGAGGGGAGCGAAGAGTTTCTCCCGGCTGGTGCGATACCCCCTTGGTGGGTGATACCTGTATTGGGAAAACCCTGCAAGCTGAAGTGTAGCACGTGATGTGGGCTGTCCGGGTGACGCTGCGTCGAAGGCTGAGGTGCCGACGTTTCATCAAGCGTATCTTACTACAGCCCTGAAGAAGACCAAGATATTTGTTGAAACAACGGCACCTCTGCCTTCGTCTTGGCGTCACCCGGACAGCCCAGATCATGACTCTGGCCACGGAAGCCTACGACATCTGACATGAAGGACGATTCCGGATCTTATCATCCAGCGGGAGAGAAATAAGCATCCATCCATCTGCCGTGACATAAGCATGCACTACACGTACGGGTTTAATGACTATGAAAGTTGACATGCCCAAAAACACGAAAAAAAAATCGTACTAGTTGAAGTCAATTGAAAATCACCAAATATCATTTACCTGGGAAAGATGTGAACCCGCTTCGTCACCTACGACCGGCTATTGGCATTTCAATCATCATCATCATTATCATGATTTTCAATAAAATCACTATACCATTTACTATAACTCTCGACTTGGTAACGTTTTCTGCGTTTCATCTTTGCGCACTAGTTTCGGCCCAGTTTGGAGTGGTGGGCCCCGTTGCGTTGGACCGGCGCGGAAGCATTGCAAGTGTTCCGCAGACCTCTCGGCAACAGCGAGGCGGCCACGGCCTGCGATTGTGATTGGTTGCGCTCTCGCTGCGAAGAGTTATACAAGATTTTTACAACTGGAATTGGCAACTTGAGTTCGCAGGAAATGTGTACCGGAAGAATACGAAATCTTCTAGGGAAAGACCGGGAGCGGTAGCTCAGTGCATCAACTGATGTCGCTGCACCGCCTCTGGCCGGGAGGTCCTAGGTTCGAGTTCTGACGGCGGCAGGATTTTCAGCTAGGTCGAATTCAGTCACTGCCTGGAGGAGAATTCTAGTGGCCGGCTGATCCTTTGCGGGTTTTATACTTTCGCTAAATAGGGGTTTATTGTCGGATGATTTGTTTGAAAAACTGGTCGCTTTAAAAGTAAATTCCACTTATTTGAGTTAGACTTACAAGTTCAGAATTTTATGACTGTCAATTAGTAATTTATTGTAATTGTTGCGAAGGAAAATGGTCACTCAACTGGCGCAGTTGAACGGAAATTGGTGTAATAAGTAGAGCTCGGACATGTAAGCAGTAAAAAGATCGAAAATAGTTAGGCAAATAGGCACTTAAAAACGTAAAAATAGGCAGCAAAATAGGCTATATAGTTGACAATAGGCAGGCACTCGTGAAGTAAAAACTTAAAAATAGGCGGGGACTCTAGAAAACAAAATATAGTGAACAAAAAATATTAGGCACTTATATTCACTTAACTCTCGATTAGGCAATTATCTCTGAAATAGGTGTTTATGGACATTATAAAATCTTCGCAAAACCCATTTCTCAGGTAAACATTGATACTGGGGTAAGTTGCCTAAAAATACATACAAAGAGATAAAATAAGCAAAAGAGGCATCGTCCGGACTCTAGTTATAAGGAGTAAATGCATTTTTTGTTGTAGAAAATTGTCCAGCATTTTTAATGATTTAGATTTATGAATGAAATAGATTTAAAAACGAAGAGAATTCAAGTTTAACAGCTTAAAGGGACTTTTACTTTTGTTTTAATGAGATTCATTTACCAGCAGAATCAAACAAAAATAAACTATCTTCGTTTTCTTCATCTGTATTTGAAGTATTTTCTTTTTTAAATTCACCTATTTTATGTATTTAAATAAATGTATTTAAATCTCTAAAATACATGTCCAAAAACTCAAAAACAGTTTTTTAAATACAAAATGTATTTAAAATA
Source organism: Teleogryllus occipitalis (assembly GCA_011170035.1). Lineage (NCBI taxonomy): Eukaryota > Metazoa > Arthropoda > Insecta > Orthoptera > Gryllidae > Teleogryllus > Teleogryllus occipitalis. The sequence goes on along the minus strand of BLKR01005648.1, from coordinate 16,797 downwards.
CGTATTTCAAATACAAGTATTTAAATACTGCCCAATCCTGATAACATTATAAACGAGTTTCATACGCTGTTTTCTTGTATAACAGCGTTATAAATTTATAAGAGAATCAAATTTAATTTTGCGGAAACTTTCTTGTGACGTCTCGGGTATTTGATATCTGTGCGAGAAAATGGTACTCGGCTGTTCCGTTTACCGCTACCCCCCACGGTTATCTCGCTGCGATTGGCACAGATGTGTGATGAGGGCATTATTTGTGCCGTAAAATCTAATACGTCATCATTTGTGCGGTAAAATACCCGATTATGAACGATTTCTTGCCGCAGAAAAGGTCGTTTATAATGCTGGAATACAATAATAAATTAAAGCTTTTACAAAGATGTGGATTTAAATATCGTTGTGGTATGTGTGTAGGAAATATGCTTGTGTATGTGTGTTTGTGCATGTGCTCATATGAGTATGTTGATAACGAAACCTTTAGCTTGCGAACTACAAAGGCTTGATATTATAGGTAGCCGTAAAGTTGCGTTCATCTGAAAAGTTCAGAATGGTTGTGCAAATAAAGATGCTGAAATGTGGTTCCTTCCGTTCCACGCAATACTAGATTTCTTTTCCAGAAATATTGTCTAAAAAGGTCACAGGAACAATGCAATTAAAAATCTTACGAAGTTTGAAACAAGCAGCACGACTACGAAATTTTAACACATTTTTCGACATATCGAAATAAGAGAGTAAGAGTAAAATGGGGAAACCGGGAAGCCTTTTTGTTTAACTCTCTTAGCACTACAAAAAATTGTTTATTGTATTACATTCTAATATTAAGAGATGACCTTTATCATGTAATATGTCAAACACATCATCAGAATTGTAATTTTTATCAGTTTACTATAGCTACTGAAAAGGCGTTTATCCATTTACCCAATTTTTCCGTGCAATTGCGATACATTTCTTTGTTGCCTGTACGTTCTTGTAATTCAAAATTAATTATAAGCATTTAAGCATATCACTCTGTACTTTGGAGTTTGAGATAAATTTTGTTTTGTTCTTATATTTTCGTAATGTATTTCTTTCTGTTTTTAGGTAAGCCATCTTCATGATCGACCTCTACCAACCTAGTGGTGAGTTTTTTCTTTAAACAATTTGTAGAAATTAATATCCATGCAACTTTGGAAATTGTCAATACATTCAGGGCTTGTGAAGTGGAAGTAGCTTTATCGGCGACTAAGTTTCCTCAGAACAATTAGTGTGAATTACAACTATTCTTTCAGTGCAAATAATGTGGAAAAATAATTATACATATCAGTAATAAGTTCTGTTGCGATTTTTTTCATAAAATATCAATGTAAGGAACAGAAGATTTATTTCAGATAAAAAAAACACTTGTGCTTATTTCTTTCGCGTACGTGTGCACAGAGGAAGTTCTTAAATTAATTTGTTCGTATTTCATAGTTTATAATTTTCAGGTTTTCAATATGTTTGAACATCCAAAACAATTTTATAAGAATTATTCGCTTGAATGAATTCAACTATGAAATGAAATTGCAATTTTTTTACAATTTGTTTCAAATAGCATTTGAATGAAGGGTATTTTATTAGCTTGGACACAAATGGTTAGTAATAAAAATCGATTGGTTTTATATTTCGGGCATTATCTTTATACATTACGTGTACTCTGTTTAATACTTATAGGGTTCAGAAAGTGCCATAGAGTATTATTAAAAATTGCTAGTGCTAAAGAGAACTGCAAACTACGCAATTACGTTTGATCCTATACCCTGCTCTAATATTCGTAGAAAATGCGAAAACTCATCCGCTTTATCGAAGGGCTCTTGCCTGCAATTGAGTGGAATTTCGATAGCCTCTCTGAAAGAAGTACAGTTTATCGATAATTGTTCATAAATGAGTATCATTGAGGGTGGCTCATTCGAAATTGGTGGCCACTCATGTTGTTGCAAATAGATCACAATTATGCGTAGTTACGAGTATCAAATAATTTTTTCACTTATCCACTTTTTACAAAATTAATGTATCACAAAAGACTATAATTATTATTTTTCTACATAAGAGTAGGTGCATAGTGTATTTAAATCAATGTACAGACAGTTACACAATGTTACACAGTTACAATCAATCACAGTTACAATCAAACACAGACAGTTACACTGTTACATAAATTGCAAATTGATGGACAATAAATCAAGGAAATGACGATGATATTCTAAACAGAGTATCCTATTTTATGAGTTTCTCTTTAACCGTTTTCTTTCGGTTTCATGGAGTGTGACGGAAAGAAAGTGCTTTTGCGAACTCTGCGGCCTGAGTATATTTTTGTCCTATTCTTTGGTTTTGCTAGCCACAAAACTTTCTCCGAGTATCCTAATCCGAGAGGAGCATTATATAAGTATTTATACGAAGGTAAATAAACATTTAGAACTTTTTCCTTCCCGGCTCCGTGGATTGAGAAGAGAGAAAAATATTGAGAGCTACATATGAATAATAAAGGATGATAGTAAGCTTTTCTGTATCGTTTTTGTTCCCGTCTCTCTTTCTTCAAAAAATGGTTATAATTTGGAAGAAAATAATGTATCATATTTAATCTATGAAATAATTAAATGTACTGCATGCATTTGAATGTTTGGACTACACTGAGTGAAAAATAAATTACAAAACCCCAATTTACTTTTCTAATATGAGGAAAATTTTGAACAGATGTTTTCCTCAGCCATTCAACTTTTTCATGAATATAAGCTTCCATGTTTGGGGTGGTTGCAAAAATTTCTCTACCGACCGCGCTCGCTACAATGTTTCTGAAAGTACACCCTGCAAATGTCTCGCCGCTATGAATCCGTTTTATTCCCTTCCCTCTTGCTTTTGGACGTTGGTTATTGCTCCGCCTGGAACGAAACGTTTGGACGCAATCCTTTGAAGGCGGCGGCGATCTTTGTAACACAAATGTCGCGCTCCCCCGTTCACCACTCACCCTGTGTGGCCGAGCAGGGGAGGGGGTCCACCCCCTTCCCCGGAAGGGGGCGGGGCACCCAGAGGGCTGCGCGCGGGGCCGGAAAGCGGACGTGCGGAGTCTTAAATGGCTTCCTAATTTACTGCTCGGCGACCAGATGATCTCAGATTAGGATGTCGCTTTGTGCACGGGCTTTGTCAAAGCCCATGGTAACAATCGAACAATAAATCCCTCAATTTAAAAAAATACATGAAAGGCGCTGTTCCCACGGGGCCCGCCCCGCCTCGCCGCAGGGGGCTTTGGGGAGGGGCTCGCTCGGGCTCTCCAGCTGTTGCGGGGAAGTTGCGTTGTGGTGGTGAGACAACGTCAGCGGCGGCACTGGGAGCGGTAGCTCAGTGCATCAACCGATGTCACTGCAGCGCCTCTGACCGGGAGGTTCTGGATTCGAGTCCTGATGGCGGCAGGATTTTCGACACTAGCTTTTCAGATAGGTCGAATTCAGTCGCTGTCTGGAGGAGAATTGTAGCGGCCGGCTGCTCTGATCGGTAGTTTTCCGTGGTTTCTCCGATTCACACCAGGCGAATTCTGGAGCAGTACCCTACCAAACGGGCCACGGACTGGGCCGGTGCCCTGTTGGTGGGAGAGTCCTGGTTAGGGTGAAACCCCGCTAGCCGACGATAGGTCGGCGCCGTATCTCGCCATCCAGCAGGGGAAGAACACCGCCATCTCCCGAAAAAAACATGCACTACACTAATGGGACTAATGACCAAAGCAGTTGACGCGCCCGGAAACACGAAAATATCAATCAATCAATCAATCAATCGGCGACGGCGGTGGAGGCGGCGTGGGCGGCGAGGGGACCGCAGGATGCCAGCCGGACTTGCGACAAAGCGGCAATTCGCATAGAAATCAACACGACACGCAATTAGATTCGTGCTCTCTGAAACAATAGAAGTTACCCAGCTGCCTATGAACAAAAATTGTAAATATTTATGGTCATGTAATACCCATCTTCGTAACTAATTGAACTGTGTTTAATTTTTCTCTAAGTAGTCATAAAAATCCCTGCGAGAAAGGCGTGAGCGACATATGGAGCGATAGCTAGCTTGTTATGTTGTGTGTCACACGTGTCAAGAAAGTATTGCATAGATTATCAGGCATGAAAACTCTGTAAACCAACTTTTTAAAGCACCTGCTTAAAATGTTCTCCTCTTCGCCAAACAGTGTCTGAATGAATATAAAGGTAACATTTTGAAGTCAGCATAGTAACAAACGGAAAATGTTTTTTACACGTTTATATTTTTATCTACTTTTATTGTCTAAAGTCAAACTTTATGAAACTGAGATCTGTCGTTGTAAGAGTCATTATAATACAAGTGTTCTAATTATTCATTTATCACTTTGAAAAACAGTAATCAATAACGCAATGTAAGTAATTTTAGAACTAATTATTGGTCGTAATTTCGTCTGTCTAAAACAATATGCTACTTTTCGCACGACGAATAGCCAAATTTATATGAACATTTTACTTTATTTGAATTTTACCAAGTGGATAAAACGTAATATAATTGCAGATGCTAAATTTGATCAATCAAAGCTCTTTTTCCCTTGAATAATAATAATAATAATAATAATAATAATCATAATAATAATAATAGTAAGAAGAAGAAAAATAATAATAATAAATTATTTTATTTCCAAAAAACTAGCAAAAGGGTGAATTTCTGTTCTCCGACGTGGCAAGATTCGAATGGGTCAATACCGCTGACTTTGATACCTGTAACTCACACTTAATTATCAGTCAAATTCACAAAAAGACGTTTGACTGATTACTGACAGATTGTAGATATAAAAGTGGGGAGCGGCACGGCGTACAGGCTGAGCAACGAGGCGAGCGGACGCGGCCAGATGGCCTGGCTGGCCGGGAGGGTCGCAGCGGCCGGCGGCTGCTTGGGGGCGTGGCATGTGCACCCGTAAACTTCCAACCCCCTCGTGAACACCCTCGACTCGCACGGACATAATGTAAATAAATAAGTAAATAATCGCAATGAAAAGTAAATGATAAATAACAAATAAATATTAAAAAATAATGAATAAAAATAATGAAAAATCACAAAAAATAATAATTAAAAAATAAAATATACTTAACCGTAAATATTCATTAATTACGCATCTAGATCAAAATGTAACTTTTTAAATTCAACAAAACGAAACGGAGCTATCATCGAATTACGCCCACAATAAATACAGGAATAAAATCGTTCTTGAAATTTTGAATACGTGTTTTTTTTTCCAGATTTTATGATTTGAAGAAAAATTTGAAGAAGGATTTTCAGTCTTCTTAATTTCCAATTTTTTTCTTTAATAGAACTTGATCGAAAGGAATTTTTATTAATGAAAATGAATTGTCATGAAGTGCAAATATTGTATTGCATCGAAGTTTAAATCTGGTACCTTCTGTTTACCATGCAGATGCTCTATTTTTAATAAATTTTCTTCTGAATAAATTGTCTGATATTGGGGAATTAAATATCGAATACTCTTAACCTCTTCTAATCCAATGATAAAAATCACACAAAAGACCTGCACAAACACAGAGATTCTTGGTTGTTTTGGGGAGATTTGTCGGTTGCAAGAGACAATTCTATTGTGTATTTGTAGCAGTCGCCAAGTTCCTCCTATATGGAATGTTCGTTGAGATACGACGATGGCCACGACAACGATGCAATGGTGGTGATAAGTAAAGAGAATGAAGATGGAGTAAATGGTGGTATGACTGATTTGTGAATCGCGAGAACCCATACTTTCGACGCGGGTACAACTCGAAATATCCACTTCGAAAATCACCCAAGAGCGAGGAACGAGCTCGCAAGTCCTCACAGTTCGAGACTCCTCAAGATATTTATACAAATATCTAAAAATATTATATGTTTTTAAATCGATTTCTGTTCTGCCGGCGGCGCTAGCCGAATTCGTTTACTACGCTCCGTGAAGTCACGAAGGTTAAGCGAATTCGAGACTCACGGCTTCCTGGTTGTGTGACCGGTCAGGAACCCCGGGATCTTACGTCGTCGAGCCCCTGGCCGAAGGGATAAAAGGCACTGACTGACTGCGACGTGACGAGACTTGACAAATATAGTAATTATTCAATATAGTAATTACTTAGTAACGGAGGATTACTCCAGAAGAAAGCGCTCAACGCCCAAGAGTTAAGAGACGCGTTGCATCAACAACGCAACAAATTTTAAAAAATCGACAATATTTCAACTACATTGCGTTTGTGTTTGGTTTTGATCTCGTAGGTTTTTTATGTCATTATTTCCTTATTGATCAAATGACCGATGTTCTCTCATTGAGATCTATTGATTTTATATTTCTGGACGTATAATTATTTCAATTTCATTAAAAAACTTAAAAGTAAACTATATTCAAATAATTCATTCTATTATTGTAGAGGAAGTAAAGTACAAATTTAAAATTGTTGGGAAGAAAGAGACACACGCCTCATGTTACGTATGTTCTAATTTGCAAGTAAGTCTGATTTTGATGTCCCAACGATTAAGGAGAACGTGTAATAAAATGGACAATCGTTACTTATTAACAAAATTTGTAAGGGACAACTAACGAACAAATTACCATGCTACAAGTTTATTTTATTTTCCGTTAAATGTCTTTTTTTATACATGACCAATTTTGCATGTGTTAAAAACAATAGACACAACTTACAGATGTGGCTGGTAATTTTGTTGACATTTCTCTTGGAGTAAACATGATAACACCAGCTTACCGTGTCGCCTCCGGTGCTCCGTGGGGCTTCTGGTGTTTTCATGTTAACTTTTTATTTTTATTCTGAATTTTTTATTCAAGTGCATAATAAAAGTAAATTTTAAATACAATACAGTTGCCTGAGTCGTCTATCCTCGGGCATAAGAAGTTACACGAACAAGAAGAGGTAAAAATAAATTTTCAAAAATGTTTGTTTCATTACAAAATTTGTTTTAATTATCGTTGTTTTCATATAAGAATTAGTGAGGTTTCATATTGTGTCGGATAGACAGCGTAGTTTGAAGCTTACACCATTGAAGGTGTCTTGAAAATCCCTAAAGAAGTTGTTAAAAATACTTTCAGAATATGCTGAAACGGTCGGATAAAAATTATTCCAATCAATTCGCCTTTACGGAAGGAGGAATTAGCTATTTGATTATCTCCGTAGGAGCCTAAACCTTACATGTTTATTTGAGAAATTGCTTACAATATTCTGGAAGATTGAAAAATAGTTTGTTTTTACCAGTAAACTGTACGAAATGCGTCGAATGACACCTCAATTGCTTCAAAGGGCGGACCGGAAGAAGTCTACACGTTAGTGACGAAGATGCAGACACAGATTCCCCGGTTACTACACGTGGGACAGATGAAGCTCAGCTTATTTGTGTAGAGAGGAGGAAGGTGTTCGAGATAATTGCAACAGCCAAAGTGAGAGGGTATATAAAATAGTCCTGCATTGTAAAAATATTACAATAATGGAGTTCAATATAATTTTTTTACTTAAAGATAAATTAAACTATATTTATGCAAGTACGACTAGTAAGATTACACTATATGTCTCTTGACCGTATGTCGTTTCATTTTCTCCAGAAATGAATTATCTGTTATCAAAGCTCATTTCCGTTTCTGCAAGTCTAGTATAAGAGCGCTTCATCTATGTGTTTACGATTTAAATTCTCGTATTTTATTCTTAGTATATTCAGTTATTTTTACTTCGATATCACTTCTGTTATTTCAAGAAGTCCTTCCCATTATGAGCAATGCGTGATAAATTTGCGGTGTTATAATTTTAAAACTTACCATTCAAATTTCTCCAACTGAATTATAAAATCAATTACACAGACATATCCTTGGCGACCAATTGTTTTTAATTTTTGAAATATTTGCTACTAAATTGCGAAGTAATGTGTGAAAAATTTCGTGTAGGGTCATGTTGAGATACTTTGCTCATTTGCTATTCTCTTGGGCCTAAAGAATGTTGCTATCTTCGCACATAGTCTGTGAGACACTTTTACTACATGTGATTTGCATAAACTGACGACAAAGTTTGAATACAGCGAGTCAACTTCTTCTGAGACGTTACCATCTTTATTACGCTATCATCAATCTTTCAACTCAAGAAAGTGTTTATAGGCCATTCTCGTTAACATAATGTTCAGATGGAATACGATGTTATTAAAAGCGATTCGTTAATGTTGCAGTTTATCTTAGACGTTTCAGCATTGATAGCTCATGAATAGAAACTTGTTTTTAGCATCATTGCTATCGATTGAAAATGGAGATCTAAGTTTTATTTCATAATAATGCCGATTATACATACGCAGAGATTTAAAGATGGGTTCCGTCCTGTTTTTGTTGAACTAACAGTTCGGATTAGTTTATTTCATTTGTTCATATTGTGGTTGGAGATGCGTTTGTTTTATAAATTCCGAAATGAAGCGAATGGGCATATCTAATCACACACGCATCAATAGGATCCGAGTAGTGTAATTAGGATATTTCATATTTTGAGTCGGAAATTGTGGCAACAGTAATATTGTTTTTCAATGAAACCAGAATACGTTACATCTGAAAATGTTTTCAATTGTGCTTGAAAAAGCAGAAATACACCGAAGTGCGATGCTTCTCGAATTATGAAATTTTGGTATTTATATCACTCTTTTCCTTTGATGGATAGTTCATTTTTATAGAGATTTGGGAAGATATTTGCTGGGCAAGAGCACAATAATGCAGTTATTAATATCTGAAATGAAATCTAAAGTATTTACTCCACTGTAATTGTAAAGGTATTGTAAAATAAATTACTCGTCAACTTCATTTATTTCAGCAATAGTTTAGTCGTAATTCATAAATAAAGGCATTACTAGATTCAGATTCCGTAATATCATTTAAGTGTGAAGCTCCGTAGTTATATTTAAGATGAGGGATACGACTTGCAGGAATTTTTCACGCAAATTTTTGAAGTGTATTGATAAAAGATTTAAAACTTGGTATTTTTTCATTGCTCTTCTTAAATGTGAAATAGTGTGTATTACGGTCACTTAGAGTATTACAGGGAGTGTAATGTATTATCTTTTATGAAATTCTGTTGAGGTAATTCGTCATTCTCTTAAACTCAGAACGAGCTTTTTGTTATGATGTTACATACGACAAAACAAACTCGTTGTCAATCAGGACAATCTTGCCTTTTTTGTTCCTGCTTTCTACGATTTATATATAATTGGAAATATATTAAATTCATTTCGAACTTCCAAGTTTAAAAAAGTGGTTTCATAATTAATTTCTCGTATAATTACTAATTAAAAGATTTACAAATTTGCTTCGCATACATTGAAATTAATACGTATTTTCTTTTATTCTACCTAATAAAAAATATTTATTTGACTTCTCTATCAAAGAGAGCAGCAGCAAAAAGTCCTTAATTTAAGTTCTGACTGTTTAAATATAGATTATTTTTTCAGTATTTAATGAAATTAAGTGGAAGTACTTATGTCTCCAGTCGACATTTAAGCGAAAGATACCTCGTTACTACTACGCAAGCACGCACATACGCAGAAACAAACAAAATCATCCAGCTTCCACATATTAGGCGTTGGCGACGAACGACACTAAGAGAGACAATTACAAGCGCGGATTCGCTCACCGCTGGCAGTGAGAATTTTTCGTCTCTCACGACGTAATTTAGAGCATAAAATGGAAAACGCGGTTGGCGCAAGAACGTCGAAGCGGGGTTTTTGCTAAAGGGTCGGGCTTCGCCGCCGCCGCCGCGGAAACGCACAGCTTGTGACGCTGGCGCAACGCGCCGGCACGTGGGAAGCTCTTTTTGCACGCGCCCTCCCCGCCGCCCTCACCCGCCCCGCCCCCGCGCTACCACCTCCGCACCGCGCCTCCGCTCCCCGCACCCGGCTCGCGCCCCGACTAACATTCGCCCCTCGCCCCTATTCCGCCCTGCCCTGCCATGATACACCTCGTCCCGTCCCGTCCTGCGCCGTCCTGCCCTGCCCCGCACCCCGATATTACTATTTCGTCCCACCCCGCCCCGTCCCGCCCCGTCCCGCCCCGTCCCGCCCCGTCCCGCCCCGCCCCGTCCCGCCCCGTCCCGCCCCGTCCCGCCCCGTCCCGCCCCGCCCCGTCCCGTCCCGCCCCGTCCCGCCCCGTCCCGCCCCGTCCCGCCCCGTCCCGCCCCGTCCCGCCCCGTCCCGCCCCGTCCCGCCCCGCCCCGCCCCGTCCCGCCCCGTCCCGCCCCGTCCCGCCCCGTCCCGCCCCGTCCCGCCCCGTCCCGCCCCGTCCCGCCCCGTCCCGCCCCGTCCCGCCCCGTCCCGCCCCGTCCCGCCATGCCCCTATGAAAAAATATGCAGCTCCCACCCTCATGGTTTCGTTAGTTACACAGAAACGCAGGAGAAAATCCTAAAATATCGCTATTACTAATTACCAATGCTCCCAGACACTGAAAGAAAACTGGGCAGCCTCTGGCCATGTGAGAGGTACCAATGGCTTTGTTAGATACCAAGGAACTAGAAAAAAAAACATTAAGCTTTGATTTTGACTGAAATATACTATAAACTTGCTTGTGCTATAAACCGCGTCTTCTCATATCACCTGTAACACTGAATTATCATGCTAATTGCATCAATACCTACGACACAGCTGTTATGTGCCAGCAAGACTCCAAGGAAGATGCGGCGTACCATTTATATTGATGGCTTAAGTGTTGCGTAATACAACAGTATTTTATTTTTTATTTTCTTAATATGCAATGAAATGTTGTGCTATATAAAATATACTCTTCTATGATATTGCAGTACTCATGAAGACTGTTTTTGTTAAAACATTTAATGTCTTGCAGTCTTATACGAGAGTATTTTATTTGTACTTGAGCAGTTTGTATGTAGGTGTGTGTGTGTGTGTGTGTGTGTGTGTGTGTGTGTGTGTGTGTGTGTGTATGTATGTGTGTGCAGCTATTTGGAAAACCCTTTTTGCTGCACAGTCTAATTCTTCTCCAATAGTGCAACCCAAGGACGGTGAAAACAAGTCTTCAGTTCTCAACTATTCTAAAGACCGAAAAACCGCCCGCGGTCGCTCTCGAGGCGGCGGGGTTGACCCAGCTGGTGACGTCTCCGTGCCGTGCGGTTTGCTGGAACCAGCAGAGCGGGAGAGAATTCGGATTGTGATTAGGATTAGGATTGGAATTAGGATTGGGATTGGGATTAGGATTGTGATAGGGGTTAGGATTAGGATTGGGATTAGGATTGGGATTGGGATTAGGATTATGATTGGGATTATGATTGGGATGGGGATGGAGGTGGGCGAGCGGTCGATGGCGCGAGCAAATGGCATTAGCGCCGCGCGAGAAGCCCCGCGTCCCCGGAAATGCGAATCCGATTTCGCGATCGCTTCGGCCGCTCGCCCCAAGATTGACGTTTTTATTGTTCGCCGGCGCTGCGTCCGTCTGCCGCCCATCGGCCAATCCGACGTCCGCCGGCCGTCGACAGCGCGCGCCCATCCGCCCCCGCCCCCGCCCCCTCCCGCTCCCCCGCCCCCTATCCGCGTCCTCGTCACATTCCTCCTCCCTCCTTCTCCTCGGTTCCCCTCTGAGTTTTCCATTCTCTCGTCGCTCGCCTCTCACCTCCTAAATCCATCGATCCCATCTTTGAACTTTCACCGCTCACTTACTTTTCATTTGCCCCTGTGACCGTTTTCCTACTTCTATTTCGGTCCGCTATATCCAGTGCACGGATGCCTCAGTCCCGCTCTTCATATGCTGCTCCAAAATCCGCATCCTCTGTGCTGCTTCTCCTATGACGCTTCCTCTGACCCGCTTCGCCTGTTCTGCTTCCCCTATGCCGCTCCCTTATCCGCATCCTCTGCGCCGCTTCTTCTATGACGCTTCCTCTGACCCGCTTCGCCTGTTCTGCTTCCCCTATGCCGCTCCCTTATCCGCATCCGCTGTGCCGCTTCTTCTATGACGCTTCCTTTGACCCGCTTCGCCTGTTCTGCTCCCCTACGCCGCTTCCTGATTCCGCTTCCCCGGACCCACTTCACCTGTGTCACATCCCCTGCCCCGCTTCCCAAACCCCTTTTCTCGTCCATCGTCCTTTGCTTCTTCCCCGTTGCCCCCTCTTTCTCCATCATCGTCCCCTTTCTCTGTTGTCCTCCGCCTCCAGTTTTCGTCAAAAGAAGCCAAACATTTTATGAAAGTAGGCTCCTTGTTGTAGTCACTAAATTTTCCGGGTCCTTTTTAATGTATTTTGTGAGTTACGTTATGGCTAAGTCACGAATTCAATTATCGTATTTCATCCACCCTTTTCGTCATATTGATTGGCTCTTCATGGTTGCAGAAATTAGCGTCATTCTTTTCTGTTCTTTTTCGACACAAAATTCGTTCTGAATATTGATCCATAAAATTTTGGTACTTATGACGTCTGGCTAACTTTTTCGTTGATGGATGTAGATTGTAGGAATGGGGGGAAGAGACAAAATATCTTTAGTCCTCTTTTTACGCCGCGTTCTGTGTACACAATAGGGAGATTATGAGTGCCCTCGTATTTCACTTTTGACATTCCACGGACAAGGGAAGCTTACAATGTGACTCGCGCATGCGGAGAACTCTGTGCGGAGAAGTGTATTCAACTCCCCCTCGAAACAATAATGACATTTACGAGCAATCCTTGACGTTTACAAGCATTCATAAAGCAAACAAAATATTAGAAATGAGTACGAGACCCATAATTGAAAGTTCATTTCGACTATAATTAACCATTGAAGTTTCAGTGAAAGTAAGATATGATAATCTGTTACTTGTGATCTCCAGAGCATTCTCAAACTTAATCTCTTTCTTACCTTCGTTGTACCATTTTATTCCTTGTTACGTTTTATTTTTTATCCATGTTTAATGTATTATTTACTATCACAGATGTAATAATCTTCACAAAATACTACAAAATTATTGGACATCAAACATTAATGGAGTTCTTTTAAACTTAGTTGATTTGATATTTTCACTCCAATAATGTCTGGAATTATAATAGTTCAGCCAAAATAGCAAGTTCGTTTGGGGATCACCATAGATGATTCTTCTTTATAAGGTTTCCTTTGTTGAGAGAATGTCGCAATCAAGAACAGCGTTCGGCGCTTGTTCCAGCAATAGAATCCCTTTCGAACTGCTAATGATATCCAAAATGAACTGCTTAGTGAAAATAAAAATAAAAGAATTTTAGTTACTGATACGTAATTTATCACGATCCTTTTAACCTAAATTATTAAAATCCAGAAAGGAATTCTTTTTTTACTTTTATCACTGAAAAATACTTTCATAATACAGGGGTTGATTGTATTCCTGAACCTTTTCTTTTCTGCCGAAGTCATTGAATGTTTAATCTTTTCAAACTACAACATCGTATTTTTCACAATTTCAAGTTCGTATTTTCAACAACTCTTGTGTGTGTGTGTGTGTTTGTTTGTGTGTGTGTGTTTGTTTGTGTGTGTGTGTGTTTGTTTGTGGGTTCGGGGACAGGGTCTAACTTCAAGGAAAAATATTCATGGAATTCGTTCACCTTCGGTTAATTATTGAGTTTGCAACGAATTATATATTATTCCTCGAATATCGAGGGACTTCATCGCTAAACAAAAATAAAATAATTTTAATACGTTATTAGGCTGCCAAAAACGCTAATGATATTCAAGAATCTTGATGCTGTAAATTATGGCTTAATTTGTAAGCGTTTAGATGCTTCCTTATTGCATTAAATGTGATAAATTGCTAGATACATTGATGAAATACTATTGACCTTCATCGTATCTTGATCTTCCCGAGTTTAAATTAGTTTGTTTATGGGAATATTTCCAAATAACATTATTTATGATATATGATTAGCTTAATATGATTTTCTTTCCTAACAGACCGGAGTTTCCACTGACGACACCAAATGCTCTCATCAAAATCCTTTTTCTAAATTGGTTTACCATGCACAGTTTGTTTAGAAATGTATTAATTTCATAGTGAAACGAAGCATTTAAAGATATATTTGTTATATACACATGTTAACAGGTCCCATTTGACAAAACATAATTGTAACTGATTCCTTACTTATTAGGTAATTTTCAAATATGAGTATTTTTAATTGCATTTACTAAAAGATATAGTACAACCTCGTTGAAGGATTTTTTCCAACCTTAAAGAATTTTATTAACTCGGTTCAATATTTCGCTAATTTTTCTAAAATTCCGATAGAAGTCTGCATCACAAATTACGTTTTTTATTAGAATATTTGGATTCATTGAATATATCTCTCACGTTTTGTTAAGGTAATAATCGTTAATTACCAAATACTCTGTCACTCTGGGGTCTTGCCTTCCTAACAAACTAACATTTAATTAGTATGAGTGAGATATGCGTTTTTAAGTAACATACATATTTAATTTTTTTCTGAAAGTAATATCAAGCAGAGAAAATTTATGAAAGTTTATTCTTTGCTTACTTTCGTACTTTCTATTTTATCTCTTTAGATCATCTTTGTGAGTTGTAGGTACATTGTTTTTATGAATGGCTTTTCTCTGTTGATTAATAATAACTTGTGGCTTGCAGCAACAAAAATGCTGGTTAACAATACTACATAATTTTTTTCCAAAAAGTAGCGCGAATAGGACTCAAGAACAACAAATAAAATACTCTCGTATAGCACTAAAATAAATATTTTGACAATAACAATTTCATTTCAGTATATGTACAATACAAAAATTCTTTACATACAGTGAATAGGAAAAAAGTTGCTGTTCCATAACGGAACACGTGAGTAGCAGATATTTTATGGCAGGCGGCCTCTTCCTGTTGTATGATGACTGCTGTATCAGAAGCAGAGATGAAAATTGAGTTGGTACACGCAGTAAGGGAAAAGGCGGAATTACACAATCAAATATTGAAATATTTCATACAGAATGAAAACTGTTTCGTTGTTTTTGTATTTTTCCTTAGTTTCTGGATATCTAACGAAACCGTATGCAACTCTATCAAGGCGGGAGGTTTCTCAGTTTTCTTTCAATTTCTGCATACATTGGAAATGAGTGATGTAAATATTACTCTAAAGGAATTGTGAAAACGTACGAGAAAACTTTTGACGTCTTTAAACAGTCAAAGAGAGAACCGTCTTTCAGCTTTCTGTACTTAAGTATTGATTTTTTAAACGAGAAATAAAATATGTACTTAATAAAGAAAAACAGCATTCCTCATTTTATTCTCGTTGTTGATACAATTTTATGATGTAGAATAAATCCCACCCAAACCATTTGCACACAATAATTAATCCAAATTGACAGGGATGACGTCTTGTATTATACAAAATATATTACTGAATTAATCTGTGAAACATAACTATCTTTCAGCTGCGTTATTAATTAAATTATGAGCAACTTCATTTCACTAATGATGCTACTAGATCAATAAATCACTACTGAGTAAATTCTATCTCGTGAATTACACGCGCGAAAACACAACGAATAACAGTTTCCCTTTTCGAAGTTATTCAAATCGAGGCGCATCCAGAAAAAAAGTTTCTTTATGGCGCCAGCAAAAAGAAAACATAATTTCATGGACAATCTTCATTGTAACAGTATGTTGTATTTTTTTCACATAACCACCATCGGAAACGAGACATATGCCATACCGTGGAATTAACATTTTTGTCCCTGAGTTGTAGAAGTCTGCCACCTCGATTTTATTGTGACTTGCAATTCTCCATTACTGTGATGATACACTTAATACTAACCTGACAATAATTCCATTAGGTGTAAGACAAGATGAACTCCCACTGAACTACTGCAGAAGATTATGTGAACTGTACCGGATGTGGCTGACCGTATGTCCCCGGCTTCAGTACTAAAATCTGAGTGCTCACATGTAGTATGGAGAATAAAATCGTAACCTAGATGATATGGTGACGAATTAATACGAGCGGGGAATGAGCAAAGTGGAATGAATGGCAAGAGAAAAGGGAGAATCTACTGAAAACCTGTCGCATACCAATCACCCTTTAGCATCCATTATCATTTAATTTTTCGGCCCATATCCAGACATGGAAAGATACCACACTCGGCACTACGTTTGGGGTTCAGTGTCGCCTGAGAGCGAACGACTGGGACTACCGCTTCGGACTCCACTAAGCTGGAGAAGCCATTAATTAAAACTAGTAGTGATACTCAGCACATACTTTCTCACATTATTTCTAAATTTTTCAATTTCCGAAAATTTAGAGAATTCAACGAAAATGAGACAGTCAATAAGAGTTTTTCTGCCGAAAATTCATAGTTTTCCAGCGCATGATTATATAACTTTCATTTTTTACAAAACAAGTGCGAGAAAATACATTTACGTACTGTACGTTTACATTTTGAATTATTTATTTTTACGTATTTGGAATTTAAACGTTTACAATATTTTTAAGATTTAAAAGATTCCAAAATAGTTATGCTTATTTTTTATGAAGGACGGGCTCGCCGAATTATTTACATCCAAGGCGCACCCAAAGGCTACACCCATCTACGGATCGCCCTTGCGCGGCTCAGACGACTTATTAGAAAACCATCCGATCTTTAAACGATGGTCAGTAGGGAGAAGAAATATCAACTAGGATAGTGTGGCGCGTTAGATGCTGAACACAGTTCTAAAATTATTTCCATATTTATTAATTTGTGTTTTTCTTAAATTTTGATTTATGGAATAATAAAAGTGACGAGTTCCTTCGCAACATAATAATAATAATAATAATAATAATAATAATAATAATAATAATAATAATAATAAT